>JAUMHB010028778.1:0-15918 GCA_032359685.1 Pittosporum tobira | reverse complement strand
ATGTTAAATAATTGAAGTTGTCGATTGATTATTATTTTTGACATTTTTTTTGTTGTCTTGTTATTTAATCAACAAATAATTGAGTTTCAAAAAGAATGTTTTAAATTTTTAATTGATAGTCAGTGGATATGGGCCCAATGCAATAACTTATTCTGACAGCAGGACCTAGCCTAGTCTGGCTTAAGAC
This sequence comes from Pittosporum tobira, assembly GCA_032359685.1. NCBI lineage: Eukaryota > Viridiplantae > Streptophyta > Magnoliopsida > Apiales > Pittosporaceae > Pittosporum > Pittosporum tobira. Next base: position 15,731 of record JAUMHB010028778.1, on the reverse strand, counting down.
CATGATACTACAGTAGCTTTTTTACGGGGCCTACAAAATGACTGATTAGTCCAATTAAGGCCCACATGACTTTCTGTACCAACCAAGAAATGTGACGTGCAGCAGCATCTCATTTTCTTTTAAGGAATAATTAGAGCTTTCCATTATCCTCATCATTTTGAGATAACGTAGTTAAAACTGATTCAAAAGTCGCAACAATCTTAAAAAATAAAAATACAAACACTTTCCTTAATATATAAAAAGAGTTTCGTTTATAAATTCTAGAGTCATTTTACGAATTACTAATATTCAAAATTGATATTATGTATTCACTTGATTTTTGCGAATGCAATTATATATTTATAATTATTTAAAAAGTACTATTAATTAAAACTTATATGAACTACACTGATTTAAACTTTCAAGATTTTCTAAATTGTTTTAAAAAAAAATTATAATATTAATTTTGTTTGTGAATCGGATGAAGTAAATGTGTTTTGGGTCAACAGTTGGACGGCCCGATATTAAAATGCTAAATTGGGCCTGAACATAACACTGCAAAGCAATCCTGTAAAAACAAAACACATATGGATTATATTTAGCCCTGGACCATTTGAAAAATATGTACATCTCATGCTTTCTACGAGTTTGTCATTAGTTCAATCCAAATTTAATTCTTAAAGAAAATATAAGAAGAATTAGGCCCAAGAGAAGGCAAACAATTGTGAGATGATCAATTGAAATTTAATTATAAAAAAGACGATCATTTCATATTCTCATGTGCGGATTTGAGTCACCATGCACAGAGGGGTATGAGGATATATGCATTGATCATCTTTCTAATAAAAAAATATAATCAATACGTAAAAAGTTAATTTGTTTGATCTTCAATAATAAAAAAAGGAAAAAAATGATATATAATCAATATTTTTAATAAAATGATGCTATTTCGTTACATATTTTTAATAAAGTGACATTGTTTTATTCAAAAATATTGATGTTCCCAATCTTGTAAGATACGAAGTAGAATACATGCCGTGATTTCCTTTAAAAAGAGTACAATAGGATAAATAAGATTTAAAAAAAAAACTTTATTAAATTTTTTATGGGCATCACATGCATTTCACTATTATACTCGATGAAAATCTAAATAAATTATTCGATTTTAGATATAAACAAATATTAATTACTATATGAACATTTTTTAGTTTCTTTTTTAATTTTACAATGTTTTTGCATCTATAATTTCTTTTACTTTACCCCCAACTTTGGAAGTTCCAAACTAATATTTGTTTACTGCAGTCTAAGTGGAATGCAAGTACACACACAATAATATCACTTCATACTGCAGAAAGCAATACATAGTGCCGGGTTTACGGTATCAATCAAGCAAACTTAATTGAAAATATATATATATATATATATATATATATATACACACACACACACACATAAATAAGTCTCAAACATCAAGCTAGATAATAGTTCAAATAACAGGCACCCAAAAGCATAAGAATCTATAACCAAAGAAACCCTGCAGTTTTTGTTTAAAACAAAACAAAAAGAAAAAGAAAACCTTGAATCTTAAAACTGGAGTACAAACTATATCATCAGTGGTTGCTACCAGAATCCAGACATTACAGAAAAATAATATCACAGCCTTTCAATTGATCTGCACGCCAAAAAGCTTGAAACCTTTCTTCTCTTCACCCCCCGATCCATCTCCCGCCAAATCTTTGTCCGCGTCGCCCTTTTTTTCCATCTCGACATCGTTGCTGTTCTGTTCGCTACCAAGATTTTGCACCATGTTTTCCATTTCAAATTCTACCTCGCCAAAAATATTTTCTCCCAAATCAGCACTCGTTTCCTCAACCACACGTCGATTATTATGATAAGCTACCTCAATCATAAAAATCGTGCAAAAGAGATAAGGTCCATCCATAAACTCGCACCTAGAGAATATAATCCTGTCCCTTGTGTTGAGTTTCTTTTGCTGCACAAAGCTTTTCCAACCCCTTGTGAAAACATAACTTTGGCTACTTTTCCAATAACAATACCTAAATACCCATGATCTCATCGACTTGTCGAAGAAATCTAAAAGCACATTTTCCTGCACGGTATCACTATTAAAACATGGGAAATGACTTGTAGCATATTTCTTGGGAATCACGAGCCGGTTGAGCTTGCCTACATCACTTGGTGTGAGTTCCTTTTCAAAAAGGTGGGTATATAAAAACTCTCCTTTCCAATGATATGGAGAAAAGTTAAGACCAACCTCTAGCTCCCTAGGTTGAAAATGTAGCCTCAGAAAATCAGCGAATTTGGTTGGGTAGGACCTGTCTTTGATCATTTGAAGGATGGCTTCTGTGCTGAAGTTCTGCTGGAAAATGGGTTCTTGGCGGGTTATGCTTGTCCATGGAAAGTTTCGGCGGGAGTTTCCATTACGAAGTTTGATGGCTGCGGAATCATAAGCCATTGCAGCTTCCATCTCGGATTGGAAAGTCCCTAGCCAAAATCGTTGGTGATCGGTATACAACTGTGCTCCCCAGTTTCCATTCGCCAGAGCAACGACTCCCCTGAATTTTGAAGGTTCCCCAGTCACATTTTCAGTAGTGACACCTGAGGCCATTTCTTCCTACTAAAATCACATGGAAAATTAGTTAACAAGAATAATATATTAATGTGCAATAGCGTTAAGCCTACAAAGATCTTAAAATAAATGCATAGCAGGGCTCTACGTACTATAAATTCTATAATATGTGAATTCATAGTACGCACACAAAATCATGAAAGTAAACTGCACTGCTCAAAGAATGAAATTCTAGTATTCTTTTACACACAAACAGTATCAAAGAATAAATTACTTGTAACATAAAATAATCTTATTAGATATAAGAAGAAATAACAAGGAAAGCTAGAACAAGGAGCCCTCAAAAGAACAAATAAGACTACAACACCCTCAAAGAAGACCTGTGAATATTGGATATAAATATCCCCCCAAAACAACTAGAGGCCTAGAGTTACCATCTCCATCAAAAGATTAAAATACAAAAAACTTTCTAGGACCCAAACTCAAATGCCAGGCAAAGAAACAGGGGAACACGAAGAAAGAACATGAAGAAATAACATAATCATACAAAAAATAATATAGAATACACAGTCTAATACAATTAGCCAAAAGAAATTTCAGCTTTGTTTTTATTATGTAAATACAAAACTAGTTTCCTAATTACTACTAATTAATTATACAATCATACTTCTAACAAATCATACCGTTGGGCCAAAAGAAAAGCCACACAACCATTACATAAGAAGAGATTAAACAACATATCTAAAATGGAGGGGAAGAATGCTCTAATGTTTAATAAAAATAAAAAGAAAGCTACAAATCTCCAAATACAAGAACAGTTTAACTAGGGGAGCTATATATGTTCCGAATTTCGTGATTTACATGAGATATGTATTGTTATCTTCGGAAACTATCAAAGGAGTTCTCCATGTTTTCTCTAAGACCAATAAGTTCTCAGGAGACCTAACTTCAACTTCAGTTTTAAGAGGCTATTTATTTTACTGCACATTTTGTTCAGTGTGGTGCACAAAAGCCAGGTCTAACACAATTTTATATCAGGAGAAAAAGGAAAAAAAAAAAAACTAAGTATCGTATGACGAGGAACAAGGTGATGAAACATTTAACTTCGTACAAATTCTGTACAAGCCAGAGACAGGCTTCCTTATCTTCATCTTATTTACTGATGTAAATCATTAAGGACACCAAAGTTAACACAGACCATAATCAGAAGCCCTAAAAAGACAGAAGATACACAAAAAAGGTTTGGCATACACAGACGGCCGAATTCTCGACAAGTCGAATCAAATTGAAATAATTTCCACAAGGTTACCAAATATCATGTGTGCAGATATAATTGCATTAGACAACAGTTTGCACCATAATTGGATTGATATAGAAATTGAATAACCTATTGCTCTAAAAATAATCATAACATCATATACATTGGTGTTTGATTTCAATTTCCATTCATTCTGCTTGTGATATCTTAATTTCGAGCATGCCAACATCAGATAAGCACATAAAACAAGATACATTTTATTTGAGTTTCTTGACAAGAGTTATAAACATGATAATGAATTAATATGGAATAAAACTTGGTATATCAAGTCGAATAAGAACTTACATAGTGCCCCAAATCAGGGACAGAACCAGAGATTATTTGGAGGGGCCGTAGTGTGTACACTGCTATGCACTTGTGTGTATATATATAATGAAGGAATAATTATTACTAGAAGGGCCCCATTACGAGTTAACAAAAAATCCAAAAATTTATTACAAGAGATACGAGGAGGGAAAAGTCAAATTTTAAATCAACATAATTTTCAATTTAAAAAAACTTTGGCGCAAAACTGAAATCACCAAAAGACAAAAGATTTGGACAAGTAACCAATTTGTTTGGCGGAAAGTCAGATTAGGAGAACAAATATTGTCTACTAATTAATAAGAGATTACGTGAAGTCTATTTTTGTTTTTGGAAAGTTTCAATTTGGTTGATGTCATTTCCTATTTCGAAAGGAACCATGACGCAGGGAATTATTTTATGCTAGCTCTGTATTTTTTATTTTTTCCATTAGAGTACATGCATAACATTTAAAATAAAAGAGACTCAGCTTCAGAATTTTAGAAAGCAAAGCTAAACCACAACGCGTAATGCCTGATTAGTGTCCAAATTAATAAATAACGAGTGACATTAAGGAGGATTGAAGACTTAGCTTCATAATTTCAGAAACTAAAGCTAAACGATATACAAACAGTGTGCAACACGTAATGCTGATTAGTATACAAATTAATAAATAATGAGAGACATTAAGGAGGATTGTGGCCCTTGCCCGCCATATTTAATTCGGTCCCGGGCCAAATGATTGTCCATATCATGGGTAAGTATATTTAATAAAGGCCTGCTTGACCATTCAATTCATATTTTCCTGGTTGGGCATTTCACATATTTAAACAACAAATGACCAAACAAGAAAATATGAATTGAGTTGTCCTGCAACTTGTTCAAAACATAGGTCTTCTATAAAAACATGATCCATGAGCAGTAAATGTGAGACTACAATTAAAATGCTAAAATTTAAGTTGAGGATGCTTAATAAAAAAACTATTAATTTGATTATTCGCAATATATTTTTCAAAATTACTGGTCGTAGGAGAAAGATATTTTCACAACATATACCATGGATACGCTTTTCCAATTTTATGAAGTTGGCTCTTTAACTTCCATACTTGCTTGAGCTTGCCGATGTCAGTAAACTAGACGAGTTCTGGCCAATGATGAAATTAGCTTACCAAACAATATAAGCACTGGGCATCTCAATTTCGATCTTGGTTTTGATAATGACAAACATGCATTAACAAATCTATTCTAGTTTACGCAGGGAATATATAAAATAAAACAATATATTTATCAAGTCTAATAAATCTCAATGTATGGAAAGTTTGTATTTGATGATTGACAAGGATTTAATTACAAAGAAATGATTCAAACCTGGAAGATTGAAGACTAGATTATGACTAGTTTCTCTCATAGGATTTTCATGTAAGTACTTTCTTTATGGTCCAAAAGATACAAGCCTCTAAAATATGATTTATAATCACAATGTTTTTTCCAAGTAAAATATATTTCTTGCCCACTGTTTGGTCTGGGCTCCCTCTAGATCCGTTGTTTGTGCCCCCATCCGGTCCACCATTTGGACAGGCTTATTTTGCTTTATAGTTTATACGCATTTTGTTTGGTTGGGTCTACCAGTTGGGCCACCTTGGGTCTCTCTGTGAAAATATTTTTTGAACATTGTAAAATAATTTTGTGATTGTTATAATGAGATTTCCTGATCGTTATTTACATACCTCCTTATCTTTAATTATCATTTATTATATAGTATTTACAAGAAAAAAAGTGTTTTCTCCTTTCATATATTATCTTCATTTATCTATTTTTGAGATAAGTTTTCTAATATCTTAGATCAATATTATTAAAGACTTGCATTCATACGATCTACTTTTGAGCATATATTCTTGGTGTATTTTGCTTATAGAGACAATTGTATTTCCACCATTCAATTTCGAATTAAAGGTGGTGTAAATTAAGACTGAATGTTTGGATTTTTGAGGAATAGAATGCAGTCTCTTGTCCAAAAGAGTATTGGAAAGATTATGATAATTGGGTTTTTGAATCTTTGAGGAAGAGAAGGTAATTTCTTGTCCAAGAAAGAATGACAAAGGTTTGTATTGCAATTTGTTGAACGTTTTATCCGTTGCGAAAGGATTTTTAAGATAGTGAATTCTTAGGAATTAAGCTAAAGTCACGAAAGGGGCTTAGGGATTAGATGTAAGAGAATGATTCAGAACAAGGTTAAATCCTTGTGTTTTGTGTTTGGTATTTCTTTCATTGTTCTTCTTATTGTTTGTTTTAATTCATCAAATTTCACTAAAGTTAATTAAGAATTTTTCAAAACAAAAAAGAATTAACAATCTGTTTAACCCCCCTCTTCTAGATTGTTATTTGCAATGATAATGAGTCTGCTCAAGGTTTATCTCGGCTTCACTCAATTCAACTTGCATTCAATATAGCATATGGCCCAATTTTGTTGGAAATCTCCATCTCTAATTATCACTTCCATTTAATTTTTTTTTGATAAGTCGTCATTTCTAAAATTTCAGCATTGTTTAGCCCGAAATCCCAAATTAGATTCCGATAACCTTTTATATCAGGTTATTTTACCTATTCAGTGCAACAGCCACCACCACTTTGAAACCCTCAACTTAACTAGCTCCTCAAAGAAATGCAAAAACACAAACTTTAGTTTGCAAGACCTGTCCACATTACTTGAAACAGCCCTAAATTTATAAACCCAGTAATTTCAACCATGTTGGAAGATAATAACTAAACTACATTTCCAATGACACGAACTTTAGTTTGTTTCTGGGTTTAATAATTGGATATATTAGGTCAGCATGGAGATAAGATCGTCGATAAATGTCATATTATCCTTGCTCAAAGCACGCAATACCACGGCCTGAATCAGAACCTCAACACCCAAGTGTGCTCCTTTCCAACCATCATATGTGGTGGGACACTTTACATTCGGAACTCTTACCTACCGCTACTTTCAAAGTATGCTTTTGCCGCAATAACATGATTTGGCTAATTTGCTCAGCCAATTCTTTAACTGCAGACTTTGACTAAAACTTTTGCAGATCACTAATAGTAGTTCAATTTTTTTTTATAATTTATTTTTATTGATCAAACACTATAAATTAACTAACTAGTATGGTAGCAACTTTAATCAAGAACTAAATCATATAATTACATCAAACTGTCTAAAATCAGATAATTCACATCAAATCAACAGGTGTGATTTATGACACTTGCAAACAAATATCTTATTTTTTATATTTATTTTTGGATAAGTACAAATTAAGAAACAATATGGATACGGATCCATTATCCATATATGAGAATGTGAGAGGAGATCAAAACATAGGAATTTAACACCCTAAACAGAAACAGACATATAAACATGGACAAACGCCACTATTTAACAAGTGATATTTCCAGATAAAGAGGCATCTTCCTATGCTAAATTTTATGCTAATTCACTATGCCAACCCGTAATAACAAAACTTAAACTTCTACAAGTAATAGTCTATTACCACTCTAACTATAAAAAACCACAAAAAATAGGTATAATTCTGATATCTAAAAGAATATCATAGTTTAATTCTGTTAGTTTGTGATTAGAAAATAAAAACGAAAAACAATAAAAGAAATATGATGGCAATAAAATTTAATTAAAATGCATAAATAAGACTGGAAACCAAGAGAGCATACCCGGATTAATGACTTTCTACAAAAGAAGAAGCTATGAATGTATCTGATTCCCCCAAACACCAAGCAATTATTGCTGTTGTGCCAAATGGAGTAAACACCAAGTATAAATAACGCAATAAGTGGTCAGGTAATTGAGGAAGTTAGGGCTTCAATCAGGGATGGAGGAATTAAAATCTTTAAAAGGAAATATATTAAATGTGCAAAATTGAAGATGGAAGTAGCTTCCTAACCTGTATATAGTATGAGATATTGTAGGGAGATCATGATACCGGCTAGTAGTATTATGATTTGATGTGTATCTTCCCAGAACGGAAACACCATCTTTGAAATCTTTCCATATTTTGCCGCGGCATGCATTCTATCTCGCATATCTTTGGTATATATAACCAAATCAAGGACTGAAAGCTGTATGTATATCATTAACAGACCACAGTAACTATATTCACACACATATACATACATAGATTTTTTTTTTTTTTTTTTTTGTTTTTCTAAATTTTCAGTCAAATTTATGGAAAGTTTCATAATTTTATGTGAAAAGAAAAATCTTTTCTTTTTATGCCCAGTTTGCATATAGGAAATAACCAAGAAAGTCAATCAGCTACTTACCCAGATTAAATCAAAGAAAAATTTGCAAAGTTGAGGCAATCAAGCCCATGATTTTGAAAATTAAGAGATATAGGAGAGAGAAGCACAGGGTTTGGATGTGAAGTTAAATCAGAACGGTACCGAAACCCAGTTCGGCCTTCCATTTTCCAATAAGAAGGAATAAAAGGTACATTCCAAATTCCAAAGCTCCATTTATAGTACATAATAAATAAATAAATAAAACCTGAGGCATATGCCATCTTCATCATCTAGCTTTCTGCTTCTATTTTTTGAATACCAACTCAAACATTACATGAATGGAGATTGGGGGAAGAGAGTGGAAGTGGATATACATGAAAGAAAGTAAGAAAGAGAAAAGAAAAGGTAGAGGGAAGGCCATGTGGGTGGATAACAATATCATCAATGCATTGATAGTGGCGCAGTGATGTACAGTAGTTTGAATCAAGTCCCTGCTTCCTCTGATATGTCGTGTCCGAGTATCATTCCATTTTCTCAGCCCAGCTTCATATTTCCTAGTGGCCATATTCTGGCTAGCATTGGAATTAAAAGCATATTCATAATTTCATATAATTTTACAATTATAATAATTTTAAATTTTAAAATTTTGAAATTGAGTTTAATAAACTTTTTAAGGATAATTCAGAAAAACATTAAATTATAGATGGTACAGCTGGTGGTGGTGCATTGGGGGGAAGGAAGATAGAAGCACAAAAAAGAGAAAAGAAAGAAAAGGAAAAAGGAGGAAAGAAGATGGTTGGGTGACAGAAAGAGAAGTGAGCACACGCGCTAAACAAAGGTATAACTTTCTTCTATACAGATGCCTGCCTGTGCTCACTCTCTTCTGTCACCACTCACCCCCCAAACCAATTCCTCTTTTTCTCTCTGATTCGTTACTTCTTCTCTTCACCAAATGCATGTACAAGTTTATACACTCAGATCTGAAACCACCTAGGCATACCCATTTACGGAAAGAAATGTTCAGTACCTAAAACATCTCGCATTAAAACCGCCCCTGTTTAACCCAGCTGCCCAACAGTAATCAGTAACGAATTAGGGTTTGCCAACCCTCATCTTTACTTTCCTGTCCCTTGTTCTCTCTCTTATAATGTGTGTGTATATACACACACTTTTGTGTTTCGAGTCTTCTGTATATATATATTGAAAGATATAGGGAGTCATGATGATGGTGAATACTACATATAGTACTCAATGATAAATTGATAAGGTCTCAAGAAGGGAGAAGTATTCAACTTTCTCAGGCCACCACTTGTTTGGTTTGTTTATTTGTTTAATTAGTGTTAGCTGTAAGGCCTAAAAACAATAAGGAGGCAGCTTAGCCAGGGGACGGAGATGGTCTTTTCTCTTCTTGTGGGTTGTACTCACTAAACGCCGGGTAGGCCATCTTTGGCATACCGGTATGTATAAGGATTTAATGAGATGTATGCGAAAATTTTTGGAATAAGAAGATAGGGGTAAGAAGGTGAATCGCATTTATGGAATATTAATATTTTAATGTTTGGTCATAGAAAGTAATGCATCTTGTAGAATGTTCGTATTTTAATTTCAATATTTCAAAATATTTGATGTTCATAAATGTGATTAATATTTAATGTGATGCGTATTATAAGATTAACATTTAAAATAAATAACATAGTATATAGGAAAAAATGAGCATGGACATATGTTCATATAATTGTGTAAGTATAAGTATTTTAAGAGATATGTATTCACAATAAATGATAATAAAAAATACATCGCTTAAATCAGTCATACTTATACGATTGCGTGAGCATTTGCTTATTTCTCACTCTCTAATATATATTGTTTAAAAATACTGATCTTATAGCCTTTTTTGATATAATCACAATGTATTCATTAATAGTTCTACAAAAAAATAATTTACGTTATATTTTAGTAAATAATATTTAAACAAATAATTATATAATTAAACTCACAAACTTAAAAAATAGTGATAAAAAAAATAAACTTCTTCCATTTTCACAAAATAAGTGTCAGCTTAATATTATATCAATTCTTTTTGGGACAGGAGCGAGTGCTAATAAACAATTTAATGAGTGTTTTAAATTTTATTTGGAAAATGAAAAAAATTAGAGAAAATATAAATATTTAGATAAAGAAATTAAGAAGCTAGAGAAAGAAAATAAGTAGTAATTGATAAAGATTAAAAGTATTAGATAGCTAAAAAGAAAATAAAGAGTGGAAAAATAAATATATTACCAACGAACATTCTAGAGTAAGAAAGTAACAATTATTCAGTGAGAAAGAAAAGATAAAGGCTAATTTATTTTTCTTAAAACAAATTTGTATAAAGAGAAAGTGTCAATTTTTTTTTTTGTAGAGTGAGAAACTGTAACATTTTTTAGAGAGAAAAAGTGTTTAGTCTAAAGGGAGAAAATGTCTATTTTTAGATAGAGTAACTATTATTTTTTTTTTCCTGAGAGAAAATGTTGTTAAATTTTTAGAGAGAGAAAGTTAAATAAAATATGCAGCCATGGTATATTTTTCTAATTTTATTTTTTCAGAACATTTTTTGTGCATGAGAATGATAAAATCACTTTTATGGTTGACATGAGATTCACACATCATATAAGTATTTTGCGAAAGAGATTTTTACGTATGAGATTTCGATACAAATGACTCCAAACACATATATCATGGATAATTGGATATAGAAATGGGATACTCATTCTCAAGATAAGATTCCCATACATTAAACATGGTCGTAGAATACATAAAACAAGGGTGTCATTGAAATTTACCACTGATTATACAATTTTACACGGGTGAATTTCAACAAAAATACTCATTCCATTCAAAATTAGACATAATCATTTTATTTTTCTTTGTTTTAGAATAAAAATAAAATTTTAAAATTTTAAATAGATTTTACATAAACTCCGATGGAATATTAATTTCCACTAGAGTTTATTGTTGTTACTTTTATTTTTTATTTCCTTGTTTTTCTTCTTATGAGTGTACTGAGCTTTGTTGGATCTGGGGTTGATCTTCATGTACGATTCAACTTCTTCTTGATCAGATGTTGCTCAGGTTAGTACATGGATATGGTTTGAAGTAAAAAAAAATAGTGAATTGTTGGAATGTAATTTAAGGTTTTGAAAAGTAAATTATGAGTGTGTTGTGTTACGTTGTAATATAATGAAATACTTTTAGTAGTAGACCTTTTAGTAAAAGTACTTTGAAAAATAAAATATAAAATGTTTAGTTAGATAAAGATAAAAGTACTTAAACTTTTAATTTTTGGTTCCAACGCACTTTAAAAGAACAAATTTTCAGTTTCTACTAAAGGCGCTTTGGAATCCAAATGTCTACGATCTAAAAGTACTTTCAGATGATAACCAAACACCAAAAAAATTCAAATTTAAATTTAAAAGTGATTTTAAGCTAATGCAACACAATTCCAAACAAACTTTATATCTTATGTGACGACCCCGATTTTCCTCGCATCATTAACCAATGGAAATCGTGCGTCAAACTGCCATTCTTTGGATGATCGAGATTAGTCGATCATCTCTCCCTCAACATGCTTATCCCAAAATTGAAATACATCATACATTCTATACAGAAATTTAAATTTATCTAATTATTACAATCATCTTCCGGAATTGAATAAAAATATACATCCAAAAATCAGCCGTCCATCAGGTTAGACAAAAACGCCCCAGATATACTACTTTTCTCGCGGTGCGTCTAAGCATGTACACGATCCTCGTCTCTCGGGGCGTTTAAAAGAATGAGCCAATGGGGCTCGGCAAGTACATTTTTAAAAAGAATGGAAACATTCATAAATTCAGCTTTTCAAAATAAACTTATTTCAGTGTATGATTAACTTCTGAATCATGTTGAACACCATGCAAAAATTGAGTGTGCTTTACCCTTCAGTTTTACTGTCATTGAGCATGCATTAACCTGCAGCTTTACCGTCTTTTACCGTCATTTCCCACTTAGTCTTAATACGAAGTACAAACCAAACGAGAACCATCAGCGATTGTGCACAACGCAAAGCAGAGAACATTCGCCTGCACTATAAGACTCGCTCCTATGGAATCCCAGGAAATTAACCGGTTTTACTAACTCATCATAATAACCATGGGACTCGCTCCCATGGGTCTTCTATCTCATTTGCAATACTCAAAGTTTCCTTTAAACATTTCATGCATGCACAATCCTCAACATTTTCTTTTAAACCTTCCATACATTCATTGGTAATAAAAACTCATACCATTCTTTCGTTTTGAAAACATGCATGTAAAACATTTTATAAATGATTGACATGTAAACGTAAGGGTCGGAGGTGTACTTGCCTTTTACAGTTGACTTGAATACTATGACCTTTCCTCGCCTTTACAACTTAGTCCCTAACATAAAAAATGACTTAAAATCATCATTCCAAGGTTTATAGACCCTTAAATCTCCCTTAACATTTTATTTCACTACTAGTCAATTTCGACTTACTGCATTAGTAGCTGTAATAGTCTAATAACTTTGGCTACAGAAAGCATATGACTATGATCTTAGTCTACTCATAAACTAAACTTCTAGAGATTCATTTTGATACAAAAAGGGTCAAATTCCGACTTCATATGAAAAAGTTATGATACTTTGAATTTCAGAAATTTTTGTAGAAAATTACTCCAGCAGTGCCTTGCAGCAGCCTACTTCAAGTATTTTTATAAAATAGTAGAAAATTCGATTTTGAGTAATTATTTTATGAAATTACACAAAACTTATCCCTCTTTGAAAAAAAATATTTTCATGATATAATCCTATGTAGGCTATTTTAGGCAGGTTGCCGAAGTTGGTCCAAAATTAGGGTTTCTCTAGAATTTTACTTTGTTTCGGTATAGTTTTTCAAACATACGGTAAAAATAGCAAAATACCATTTTTACACAATTCCTTCTGGAAATAGCTTCTTTTTTAAGTTATCTTTAACGACAAAAAAGTTTCATGCAAAACGCATGTACATATTATTTTATATGAATTTTACGATGGAAGTCGTCGTTTCTGAGTTTTCTAGGCCATCGGGGAATCATGCATGCATAGTTTCTTTTTAGCCATACCAACTTATATCTCAACAAAACTACATAGACTCAACTCTATACTTTCATTTAACTATTCTAACATGTTTATAAGGCCTAGGAAAAAATATATATATATACACAAATCACCCAACCAACCAAACACAACACAAACACTAACATGCTAGCCTTATTCTCCTCCATGCATATATATCACCATTTATCACAATCTAAGCATGTTATACTTATATTTAACCACAATTCCTCTATATTTACTCTATATCAACTTTAAAAATATCATCTTTACTTAAAATAGATAGGATTTTATACATTGGTTTCAAGAAGGATGATCAAAGCTTCATTAGTTTCCCCTAACCTCTTTGATTAGCTCCAAACTTAACTTCTTTCTTGGCTTCTCCTCTGATCCATGCCTCTCTAAGGAAAGGTTTGATGACCTTTTTAAGCTTTTGTGGTGGTTAGTAGGCTTGTGTTTTTAGTTGCTTAAGAAATTTGCAAGTATCTTGTTGTTCTTGCTCTTTCTCTCTCTAACTCTCTCTATTTTCTCTCTATGTTAATGGGACAATGAACTTAGCTCTCCCTTTCGCTTGGAATTCGGTAGCCCTATGGGGGTGAAGGTGAGATAGAGTGTAAGAACCCAATATTTTCAACATGTTATGAAATTTATTTATTTTAAACAGTATGATATTTTTGGGATAAAATAAACTATAGGGTGCTAAATGCAAATATTATTTCTCAACAAAAAAATATTTAAGTTGCAGTCAGGGAATATTCGTTCCCGTGTGCCGCATAATGACAAAGTATTATTAGACCCCACAACGGAATACGTGTATACCCTATTAATATTTGTCGGACGACTTTTGAGCCATCATAGTCAATAATTGTTGGTCTGTCACTTTCTACTATACTATTACTCCGACAAAGATTGCAACAGTAATATGAGTAATAGTAAATATATATATATATATATATATATATACATATATATACTTGATGTTGATGTATCTGATAAATAATTTTCTATGGTCAGTGTCAGTAGTTTTAAATATTTACAATAGTGTTGGAAACAATTATCAAAGATACTAAAGTGTAGTATAGCTAGATATATGAGGGTAATTGTGTGATAACATAGCTGTTAGATAAAAAATGACTTTAGGAGTCAGCGGAAGAATTATTAAACTCACTGTATACGATACTTATGAAGTGCTTGAAGAATTATTAGTAGAAAAAAATTAGAAGATGTTATATTAGTGGGGTATGAATGTTAATTAATAAGTGACTAATTTTGGATAAGTAGAATGAGTTAATTAATGGACGGTTGGAAGTAATATTTATCTGAGTAAGTTTTGATAAAGATTGAGTGGTGAAAATTGTTACAAGTTATATAAAATAGTTATGTGATAGAATTCACGTGAGTTGAAGTATAAGAGACGTTTGGTGTACGAAACTTCTTGGGAAAGAATTGAAATTTGGAGAAGTTTTGAAGTTTGCATAAAGTATGAAACAAAATTTTGGCGTTTTATTTTAATAAACCATGAAATGAGATTTGGATATTTTATTATTTTTTTTCATACAACATGAGATAAGTTTTGACACTTTATTTTTATTTTTCATAAAGCAATGAAAATGAGTTTTTGGTTAAAAAAATATGTGAATCATGAATTATGTGAGATGAGTACAAGTTTTGGAAAATTTATGGTAAGTAAGGATGAGAAGTTTGAAAATGCTAAATCACAGAATCCAAAATTTGAAAATTTGTTAATTGTTTATAAAAAATAAAAATAAAAATTATTAGAGAAGTGTTGAAAAAATTATAATATAAATAGAGGGCTTTGGTAGAAGGATTTTGTACACTTTGCTCTATTCTCTTCATACTATATTGTGAGTGTTTTTGAGAGTACTTCTAGAGTGCTGTTACAATTATTTTGCAAGAGAATTCAAGTAATACTATAAGGAGTTTTCAGGTAATAATTATTTTATTTTTCATCTTTGACGAATTAATTTTAAACCTATATTATACACTCATACAAACTTGCAAATAGGAGAAGTCTTCTTTGCAATATTTATGTAAAACTTCTACTTTTACACTCCCGTAAATATTTTTCAAGTTATTATAAACTTTTGAATAAAGTTATTTTAATATGATTCTTAAATCATACAAAATTAT
>JAUMHB010028767.1:0-15035 GCA_032359685.1 Pittosporum tobira | reverse complement strand
ATGCTTGGCTTAGGCATGTATTAGATTCCATTTCCCCATGTAGATGTATATATATGTATACGTGTATATGTATATATATAGATAAACTCCCTCCATTCCAAATTATAAGAACACTTGACTTTGTGATTGTTCCAAATTACAAGAGCACTTCTTCGTAAATTACAAAGTCAGGTGCTCTTATAATTTAGAACAAAGATAGTATATTTTTGACAAGGTACTTGGAACGAAAATCACCAACCAATAGCTCACTCAAATTACACTCAACTATACTAATCTTAAACATATAGGCAATGGTTTGTCCTAAATATCCTATATCATTTTAGCCCTTTATCACATTAGTAGTGTTGTGACCTCAAAGTTGGGTTTCACTTGCCAACATCCTCCACTCGTCACTTTAACCAATAAAAAGGGAGAAAGTGATCGATTAAATGAGGATGCAGCAACCATGTCAACTAATCATCTTGCAAATAGTTTCTTGATTTTTGTTCTGTTGATCATCAGTTTCACATGGCTTTGTTAAAAATTATAGAAAATCAAATTCAAGTCAGATCTACACCACTTTATGACACTGATTTCGTCAACTTTCATCAACTAAACGATTACAGATTACTCATCTGAAGCAACGTCATCACCAATTAAGCAATAGCCAGAAAATAAAACTTCAAAAATACGGACATTCTTGAACCAGATCAGCATGAAAACCATATTTTTTAAGCAGATCAAAGAAGCCCCCAATTGAAAATAACTAAAACAACAGATATCCTACAACATAAAACATTCAATTCCATTCTCTTTTAATCATTTTCCCATCAACCCAACAAGAATCAAATTACAACTAACCTTGGGCTTGAGATCGGACTGAAAATTGAACTTCCAATCGCGATAATAGGGGAAAGAGCCACGGGCAAGAAGAGAGCAATCGGAGGAATGTGAAGAAGTAGTGGGATGAGGAGAGGTGTTGTCCATGCCGGGGAACTTGTGGGACTCCTCAGGTGACCAACGAGTGATCGGATCGTTTACTGCACCCCCGCGCCATTGGAGAACAAACGCAAAGGCTGCGAGTGTGAGGGGGAGGAGAGTGAGGAGGAGAAGTAGTTTGGAGGTAAAGGATTGTTGGGAGGATGAAGGTTGTTGGGGTCTGAGGGAAGAGTACAGACCCGCCATTACACTCAAAATGCAGAGAACTAAGAAGGAAAGAAATTTATACACACATACCAAAAGAAAGATTTTTTTTTTTTGGCGTAAAAGGAAGGAAAGGTTGGTGACTGAAAACGTCGCCGTATGTTTCAAAGAAACCGACATTTTTGTCCCGGAAGTATAAGGCTCCGTTTGACGTGAGAGAAATGTTTTTATAAAAAACCAGTTTTGTTGTTTAAAAAAATGGTTTTATTCTTAATATTTGATGGATAATATGAAAATGAAGTTGAGATTATATTCTTATATGTAGTCTTTAAAATAAATCTAACATGTATGTTATATAATTAATATATTTTAATTTTAATTTTCATAATAACATACATAAGAATAAATTTTTACAATAAAAAATTGATTTTATTTTATAAGTGAAAATCTAATACTGTAATTTAACAATAAGAATATATATATTTTAAAGGAATGAATTTAATAAAATACTAGTTGTTAAAATTATAAGAATAAAAAATTTCTAAATCTAGAATATATATTTGTATATATAAACTCAATATGAAAAATTAGTAACGTATTTATACATTACGAAAATAAAAATAAATATATTTAATTTTAAAATAAAATAAAGTAAATGATAAAATGAAAAGAGAGATTAAACGAGGTGTAGTAAGAGGAAGAGATAGCATTATGACTACTTTTTGAAACATCAATTATAGATTTAAATTTGTAAATTATTCTTTAGAAATAATAAACAGATTTTTCGTTAATTAAAAAATAATTTTTTGTTAATTAAATTTTTCTTTACATATCAAATATTAAAATATTTTATAAATATTTTATAAAAAACCTTTCATATATTAAATGAAGTCTTAGTCCAACAAAAAATGTTAAAAATCTCAAATTTAAGATCTCTAATGGTCTCAAATACAGAGTTAATTAGGCTATAAACGCATACTTAGATATGAATACATGTACATTCATACATGTATTCAAAATTATACCTAATATCATCTACTTTCATATTTGTATTTGAACGAATTTATGGCTCAGTTCGATATAAGAAAAACGTATTACAAAAAATTTTTTGTGGTAAAATGTTTTATGAGAAAATAGTTTATGAGAAAATGACTTTTTTTTTTATGTTCGATACTCAAGCTGAAAATGAGGCTAAAAATATATTTTTATATTTGGTTTTCAAAATGAATTTAACAATTGTGTTATTTTAAATTAATATAAGTATATTATAGTTTTTTAATAAGATAAAACTAAAATTTTAAAATAAAAATTTGAATTTATTTGTATGTATGTAAAAACTTAATACTATAATATAATAATAAAAATGTTCATACTATATAGGAAAAAAATTTAATAAGATAGTGATTTTCAATATTTTTAAGAATAAGAAAATTTAAAATTTAGGAAATAAATGTGTATATATAATTCAATATGAAAATATTAATTATAAATATATTGTGAAAAAAAAAATTATTTATTTAAAAATAAATAAAAAGATTATAAGAGTGATTAAATAAAATGTTATAAAGAATAACAGAAAGATATAACACTCGGGTCATTTTTCAAAAAATGACTTATGGATTTAAATTCATAAGTTGTTTTTCTGAAATAACATATGAATTTTCTATTGACTAAAAAATAATTTTCTATTGACTAAATTTTTTCTGATGTACCAAACACTGAAAATTTCGGAAAACGTTTTCTGAAAAATATTTTCCTTGTAACAAACAGAGCCTATATTTGTATCTGATGGGCAATATTTAAATTCAAATATATTCACAATGCTTGTTTTGTACTAATTATTGAAATTGATTATAGCTAATTTTTAAAAATTAACTATGTTAAAATTGATTTTTTTGTTTATTTTAAAAAAATATATAAATTATAAATTAAATATAATAATATTATTACTTTATTTTAAAAAATTAGTCAATAAGTATTTATTTATTTATTTATTTTTTGTCAAACAAGCGCACAATGAGTTAATTAGGTGACTCGTACAACACAAACAATTGTCAATATATTTCTATTTAAATAATTACTTACATGATATTATTTTACACATTAATAATTTTCTATTTTTAATGAAAAAGAGAAGATTTCTTATGGTAAAGTACAACTGAAATATTTGAAATTTAAATATCAATAATTAATACTAGTATTTATTTATTCATTATCATTAGCATTAAAAAGAACTAATAATTAATATAATATTTATTTATTAATAATTAATATACCAATTAGTTTTCTCAATTTATTAAATTTAAATATCATAAATTTTTACTACTGTTAATTTTATTATTTTTGAGTATCATCTCCCATCCGGCGAGTCGCGACCATTTTATGAAAAACCTAATCTAAACCTGAACAAAGCACAGAAAACCCGTCCATCTCTCTCTCTCCCTCTTTTTCGACAAATCTTCGAGAGTTCGGTCGATGCGCCGCTCGACAATCAGAAGGGAGGGTTTAATTTATCTGTGTCTTCTCTTTTCATGTCTTGCTTCTATGTTTCCTCTTCTTTCTCTGCAAATAAGCAGCCTCAAACCCTAGATCCTAGTACCTTTTCCATACAAAAACTCCCATCTCAATTTACTCGGCATAATTTAAGTTTCAATTCAAGGCGTTCAAACGTTATCTCTACAAGATGAGTGATTCCAATAAGGTTAGTTATTTCTTTTCTTATAATTCTGTAATTATATAATATGGGTATGAGTCGATTTGATTGTGGGTCATTCTTATTGTGGTGTTGTAAGGAAATTAATAGTTTTTTTAGAAATTTTATTTAAGGGGGGCAATTTAGCCTGTGGGTGATTGGTATTTTGGTGCTAAATAGTTGAAGCTGCAGTTCTTTCAGTGTGTGAGGGTTGCTGGTAAATTATATTTGTTTATGATATCTGGTTATGTTAACTTAAGTGTTTTGTGCTATAGACATTTTAGAAGTTGCAATTTTTTGGGTTAACTTATTTCGTGAAGGTTATTATATTTCTTGGGAAACTTTCCTAGGCTTTTAGATTATGATTTCTGTTCTTGACGACCTCCAGCTCAGGAAAAATGCCCGTTTTACTTAACAAGGTGAGCTAGCTCAGGTCCCGAGGCGTTATCTTGTTAATATTTCCAATAGTTCATGAATAAAGCTCGGACTTGGCTCATTAAAGCTTGTTCATTTAGTTAAACGAGCCAGGTTAGGGTTCTCTATAAACTCCTTTACGTTAATGACACTGAGCTCGAGCTTGATTGTACTGGCTCAGCTTGTTTGCAGTCCTGTTGGCAAATATCGCCTGTAGAGAAAAGCTACATTCATACTGAAGGCTGTGATTCGTTGCTCTCTGAAAAGTTTTCAAGCTGCTTTAGGTCTTAGTCTCTTGTCTATTTCTGTTGATTGATTGCTTCCAAATGGGATTTATTGAACTCCAAACCAGGATATTGCCTTATTTTTCCTTTTATGCTTTTAGGTTGGTCATCTCCTCACCTTTTCATAGATCTCCTTGTCAGAGTGATTAACGTATGATGCACCCCTCATATGTATCAAAGGAAAATTAAGGGAAAGTGAACTGAAGTCCATGGCTCTGTGCTAACTATGCTCAAGGAAAAGTACTCTTGCTTACTTGGACAAATGTTTTTTACATGATAATATGCTCTTGAAATCTATTTAAATGCACTAATTTTATTGATGACCTTTTAAAAACTTTGACATGATTATATCTAAAAACACAAGAAAGAAGATTTTGGAGTGGATATGTACTGCTTATGCCTTGAAGGGCTCCATGGTCGTTATATTATTAGTAGTAGTAGTATTTCTTTTACTTCTGTGTTTTCCCATCCTTGAACAGTTGAATGCTTGAAGAGTTAATACTAAAATGTTGTTTCTAATACCACCCTACTTTATGATCGCTTGGTTACTTGATTTAATTGTAAACAGTTTTTTTTTCTTCTTATTTTTTATTTTATTTTAATATCACCCTACTTTATGATGGATTGGTTATTCAGGTCCTTTAATCCTTCTCAGCCTTTTTTGCTACTAAATGTTATTTTTACTATATCTTTTAGGTACTTGTATTTGGGTCGTTTTCTGAAGATGAAGCCAAGTCCTTCTTCAGCCAGTCACCTAAAAAAGCTGAAAAGCCTGCCGTGAAAAAACAATTGACACAATTGATACAATTGCCAGTTGGTCCTTCAGATACTGTAATTGGATTGACATTTGGTAGCTTTAATAGTGTATCAAGCAGTCAGCTGAACTTTTCAAAGGGGACCACAAGTTCTAGGCTCCCCAATATTTGTAAGGACAACCAAAAAAGTACAGAAACTAGTGGCAAATTGAAGGAAAATGGCAGTGTTCAATGCTCCTCTAATGGCTTATCTCTTAGTAACGGCAATAAGGAAACGGAGGTGACAGATGGCATCAATTTAACTTTTTTAAATTTATCAGAAACCAAAGTTGGCCCTGTAGACCTTCCTAGTTCGACATGGCAAAATAATAATGGCTTAAGCAGCGTAAGAGGTGGAAACGTCAATGGGACTATCCATGACAAATTTGAAAAGGATATTCTGAAGCCTTCTAATGGCCCCGTTACAAGTGGATGCTTACTACCTCGAGGTTTAATCAACTCAGGGAATCTGTGCTTTCTCAATGCGTCACTGCAGGCTCTTTTATCCTGTACACAGTTAGTTAGTCTCCTACAGGAAATAAGAAATCGTAATATTCCCAAGGTTTGTTTATTTTTATCTTCATTTTTATATATTTTTTAATTTTAATTTTTATTTTTAAGTTTATACTACTTATTATGCCCTTCGTCTAACTTATGATGTTCTATTTCAAAATTGCACGCCTATTAAGGAATTTTTTCCTTCTCTAAAATACACCTTATTATATTACTTATTTGATTATTATCTTCTCTCAAAATTAAGAAACTTATGCTTGATAGGGATAGAAGTCACGTTTATATATGGAGAAGAGAAGGGGGGAAGGGTTGTGAGTGAAATAAATGAGTCTTTTAGTTTCAAGTCTTTTGTGTTTCAAGATAAACAATTAACAAAGAATAGGTGTAATGTGGGAAAAATGAACCAGAAAAAAAAACGCAAAAACAGAAAGAGGACAAATGATATTGGACATACTAAAAAGGAAAGTAAGACAGTATAAGTTGGACGGAGGGAGTATTTATGTTATGTGTGGTTTGCATTATTATATGCAAGGGTTGTTTTAAACGTTGCTTTGTTGTTTAGGTGGGCTATCCGACGTTGACTGCATTTGTGGATTTTGTGTCGGGCTTCGACTTGCCCAATGACACAAGCCAAAAGAAGACAGATATAAATGTTCTTGAAACTGGGAGGCCTTTCACCCCTGCAATGTTCGAAGGTGTTCTTAAAAAATTTACACCAGACATATCGAATAGCTTCTTAGGCAGGCCAAGGTTTGTGCTTTTTATTTTATTTCATATTTTTATTTTTTCCTTAGGCAGGCCAAGTTTTGTGCCCCCCCTCCCTTCTCCCTTCCTTTCGTACTTGAATATAATTTTGGGTTATTTTATATTGCAAGTAATATTTAAGAATTTATGACATCATTATTCTCAGGCAAGAAGATGCTCAGGAGTTCTTAAGTTTTGCGATGCACCAAATGCATGACGAATTACTTAAGCTTGAAGGGCAATCATTGGGTGCAGATGAGTGGAAATCTTCTTCTCTGGTTTCTTCTTCTGCGGATGATGATGATGAGTGGGAGACGGTTGGTCCCAAGAACAAATCTGCAGTAACGAGAACCCAAAATTTTGTTCCTTCCGATCTAAGTGCTATTTTTGGAGGGCAATTGAGAAGTGTGGTGAAGGCAAGAGGTAGGCAATTTAATATTAAGCAATTTTTTATGTCTGTGTGTGTGTGTGTATGTCTCTCTCTATATATATATATGTGTGTGTGTGTGTGTGTGTCTCTCTCTCTCTAGAGAGAGAGAGAGAGAGAGAGAGTGAGCCAGAAGTGAAGTCTTGTGCCTTGTCAGTTTCCTGTTCTTGTGTGTGTTTGTGTGTGCACGCACTAAGCTGCTTGGACTTTGTCTGATATGATACTTGCATACAGTACCAATGCCGAAACAGTATATAGATTAAACATTAGGGGTTGTGGGAGGACAGCACAGCTTATTGTGGACTTTCAGAACCCTAGAAGGTCCTTAAACTTGGTTCATGAGTTTGTAAAGAAAAGAAAACAAGAGAAAGTAACATTTATAACAGAAAATAAAAGAAAGTGAAGTGAAGTTATTTTCTTTCCTTGTGTTCATAAGTTAGGAAAGAAAATGTAAATCTTTCTCACTCTTCTTAGAAGCTATAAAAGAAAAGAAAAAGCACAAATTACTAAATTGTCCTTAGTTGGTGATGTACTTCCTGTCAAATTGTTTCAGCTTCTCAATCTGATCTCATCCCTCTCCTGAAAAGCCTCTCTCTCTCTCTCTCTCTCTCTCTCTCTCCTTTCTTTTCTTTAATATTTCACCAAATCCAGCTCTAACATTCCAATAAATCCAGCTTTGCCTTCTTGTGCTAACCCATAATCCATCAAATTCAATCGATTTGGAGGAGAATTAGTCCAAAAATTAGAGAAAATCAGCCTCTAATGATTTTCATTTTATGTTATATTTGGAGAAAACTAGATTGATTTGGAGAATTAGCTCATAAAATAGTGAAACTTCCTACTATTTTTATTTTATATATACACACACACGGAGAGAGATGTATATATAAATCTGTATGCTTGAATGATGTATAAAGGGCATATAATTTTGTTGTTTATGTTATGGTGGATAAAATTGGAATTATAAGAAAAAATAGTATTGACATACTCACTTTCTTCAGAAATCTGCTTGACTTTGGATATAAAGTAGGCTCTGTTTTCCTTTCTTTTCTGCTCCTTTCTTTCCTTCAAAAATCTCATGAACAGTTTGTTTCCTCCTCTTTCCTTTTCCTTTCTTTTCCGTTGGTTTTAAAACTCATGAACACAGTGTTAGGGGAATAGCACAATGGCGTAGTATTTCGTTAAATTAAGTGAAACGGCGTAGTTTCATTTAATTGTGCTCTTCTTCGTTCTTTAGTTTCTTCATAATTTTTTATTATAGTATATAGATGGTACGACCCTATGGGTTACCACTAGTTTCACATAACCATATGTCGTCCTAAAATCTAGACTTAACCTACTCATGGGCCTAAAACTTGCACTAAACATAACTCTTGGTTTTTAATAAAGTGCAAATGACAATTGTGTTATAAAATATAAAGTGAATTGCATTTTTTAGCGTGTAACTTGTCTATTCTATCTCTCTATATACATATGTGTATGATGGATGCTATTAATCAAGATTATTTACTGGGAACTTGTTTTTAAAAAAAAAAAGAAAAAGAAAAAGAAAAGATTATTTACTGGGGATTCCTGCTTAGATGCAATTTTTCTCCCTTGTAATAAAGTTAGATATTGTTGTAATTGTGCAGTGCTTAATGGTTCTGTTTAAAATGGACCCCACAGGAAACAAAGCCTCTGCCACTGTTCAACCATTTCTGTTGCTACATCTCGACATTTCCCATGAAGCTGTTCGTACCATTGAGGATGCTCTCCATTTATTTTCTGCACCAGAAACACTTGAGGAGTATCGGACATCAACAACCAAAAAGGTAACTTGTTTGGCTGTTCATTAAATTGCAATACTTCAAGTATCTGTTTGTCTTCCTTTTCATATCAGATTTATTAAATCTATATATTTATTATCTGAATCATTATATCTATCTATTTATATACTCCTATATGATTATTTGGCTTTCACGTTCTTGGTAGGCTAGGCTACTTCTTTTAGTGCACACCATTATCGATTTTGTTCGCAATGTTCAATGTATGTGGGCGTGGGTGTGGGTGCTTGAAATTTTCTGATGATCATATTTGTCTTTGGAATACCTTTCAGACTGGAATTGTTAGTGCCAGAAAATCTGTTAGCATCCAAACACTGCCAAAAATTATGATACTTCACCTTATGCGTTTCGGCTATGGAAGCCATGGAAGCACTAAATTGCATAAAAATGTGCGCGTTCCTCTTGAGCTCGTGCTGAGTCGTGACTTACTGGTTTCTTCGTCTGTTGAGGTAATTCCTCCATCCTGCTTCTTTTATATTCTTCATTGTAAGTGCTTAAACTTTTTGTCTGAAAAAAGAAAAGAAGAAAAGGAAAAATGAAAATTAGCAAAAGTAGTTAGACAGGAAAGCATCGTAAGTCGTTTATGGTGATGGCTTTACAGGGCCGAAGATATGAGCTGGTTTCAACAATAACCCATCATGGGAGGGAAGCTTCTAGGGGGCATTATACTGCTGATGCTCGTTATCCTAACGGACAGTGGTTACGGTTCGATGATGCATTTGTGAATGCCATAACTATAAAAAAGGTGTTCCATGACCAGGCCTATGTTCTTTTCTACAAACAAGCTTAGAGGGTTACTAGTAGCTGCCTTCTTGATTAAAGTTATAGAGGTGAGTTTGTAATCATATAGAAGCTAGTCTTGGATTTGATGTTGATCCATTTTCATATGTATCTGGATTTGTTGGTTGATCGGCTGATTACTATCTAGAAAGGCAGTAGTTTTGTATAATATTTTCGGAGAAACTATTGAATTGTGTGGAAAGTTTTGCTGATTATTTGGTTTAATGAGTGTTAATTTTATGCTAATTGCTTCTTCCTATCTTCTATTATAAACTACAAATTTTGTTCCTACTGGAAACCAAAATGGTGCTTATGGGGGGCTTGGTGTACCATCTTCTATTAAGAAAATTCCTACTTTGCCCTTAATGATTTTATTTTTCTTATCTTACAATTCTACACTATTGTCTTTTCCCGTTCCTATTTTATCCTATTTTTTTTGACATTACTACAATTCTACCATACCGTCCTTACTTGCTTGGACAACTTTTACTTCTCTACAAATGCTTCTATTCTTATTTTAATATATATATATATTTATTTATTTATTAATTTTTGATAGGTATTTAAAGCACTTAAAAAATTTATCTTTTTTTTTATTTGGGCCTACAATTTAATCCTCAAATATATACTCAACTGCAATGATGTCATTACAGATGTCTTCGTATTTATTCTATAATTGTACGCTCCAAATAATGGTACCATTTCAATTTTTGAAGTTCATTTCTAGAATATTAATATTAAAATTAATATAATTTAAGTAAAATTTGGCAGAACTATGTCATAAAAAATTTTAAATTTCTAGCTAGGTCTTTCATTAGTTATATATCACGGTATTATAATTGAAAATAATTATATTATCAAATTATAGATTTACATCAATTTTAAGTTTAGGACATAAAAGTGATTTAAAAGTTTAAGTGGTACCTTTTTTTGTGCAGTAAATGAGCACAAAAAAACTGCAGAAGAGATAAGTACCAAAAAAAAAAATTGAAGACTTTTATTTACTACTGCTGTTTCCAAATTATTAATTTCTCCCAAGTCTTGCATTGGACTCAAATTAACAAGGCGAATCGTCTATTTCTTTGGGCTAAAAAAGATAGAGACAAGGCTGGGTATTCGGAAAGCGAGAAATTCTAATGTTGCTTTGTTGGCTAAAGCAGGTTGGAGAGTTATGAATGGTGATAAGGGTCTTTGGGCTGAGATGTGGAAGGCTAAATATATTGGAAACAAAAAATATTTTGATGAAAAGTTTAGTAAATAAGGCTCCTACATTTGGAAAGGGGTTGCTAGGAGCTTGTGGAGGGTAAGAGTGGGGGAGTCAAGTGGAAACTAGGAGATGGCAAATTAGTGTCCTTTTGGTTTGATTGGTGGATGGGAGATAGATGATCGGATTAAAATGCAAGTGTGCACAATCAAATTATAGTATAAAATATTTATCATTATCACGGAGAATTGTTACAACTATATACCAATATTTTTAATCTCTATTTTATCTAGCAAATAATAAAGTTTGGATTTTTATCTAATTAAACTAGTAATTAACTAATAAAAATAATGAAAAAATAAATAATAAAGATAAAGATGTAAATATATGATAAAGATATGGTAAGATTTCGACTTCACTTATTCAATCATGGTTTGCTAACTTTATTATGCAATTGTTATTAATTTGACATATTTATGATAGTGGAATTTCCAAAATTTAGATACTAGCATATTCCTAGTGAAAGTATCACTATTCTAATTATTAACTTATCATATTCCTATGTTAATTTAAATAATAAAGAAAGCATTAATTTTTATGAAATTTTCGGTTTTATTAGCCCTTTTTAAGCCAACTACTCCCGTAACCGCACATATCACGTTGGACTATTTCTAGCAAAGTTTAACCTCCAGTTATGATTCAATTGAGTCATTAACAAACTTTCACAGTTACGTCCTTCAATTTATTAACCTAGATCATCTAAATATTGATCAAGTATTCAAAAGCATTAAGAACATGTATCATAACTCAATAAATATGCGAAATCAATATGAACGCATAATAAAGATTAAATAAACTTTCAATTACTCATGAATAAGATCTGTCTAGTCTTAGCATAAAGAAAATTAGAACATAATTAATTTACAAGGTACAACAGAAAAGATAGAAAAACCCATAGGAAGTCGGCTAGATGTCTTCATGTGGTAGCCCTCCAGTCTCTGCCTCTTTGATCTCTAGATATCTTCTAGATCGTATAGTGTAGAAAGTGATTTTCGGGATTTTTTCAGATCTGGAAATCTGAGCTATGAGGGGTTTATATAAGTGTAGGCCTTGGGTCTTCTCATGATTTGATTCTAATTAGGTTTCCTATTTAGATTTATCTTGAAAATCATCTAGAAAAGCTCAAAACCGCCTTGGTTAAAGCCTTCCGACAAAAACTCAACAGAATTCACGAAAAGTTGCACGACTAGCCTTACACCCTGTCTTACGCCCGTAAGCCCCCTAATGAGCTGGCTTACGACCGTAAGCCAAGCCATAAGACCCTCTGTTGTTTGATTTTTGCTTCCAGCTTCAATTCCAGGCAATTCTTGCTCGTCCGGATTAGGTCAAACTCGATTTTTGTCCGAAATAAGCCTTTCCAAGCCCAATTCTCTACATCATAAGCCCAATAACAATAGAAACAATCTAATCCCTTGGATTGATGATTTGTTAGCCCAAACAAGGATATATAAGCCTAATCCATGCATTTTTATAATAAATCAAAAGAATAATCATAAGAAAATATATACAAATAGGCACTGATCAATAGGCAAATTTTCAACAATTAGAGGGGAATATTTGCAAATTTGATTTTGGATTAAGTGTCAAGGATGTTTTAGACAAGAGAAATCAATGGTGTTTTAATAGGTTGTTTACTCCCCTTCCTAAGCATATTAAAATGTACATTATGGGTATTAATTTACCTTGGCTTAGGCAAGTTAAAGATAAAAGATATGGTTGTGGGTCTGATGGGGTTTTTACTACTAAAAGTGCGTACTCTTTCTTACAAGAGGATGTTTATGTTAATCATAATTGAAAAAGGCTTTGGAAAATTTTAATTCCCAAAAAAATAAAGTTTTCATTTGGCTTGTTTTGCAACAAAAGATCTTAACCAATGATAACAGACTAAAAAGGCATTTATGTGAATTTCCCGTTTGTCATTGATGCAATGATAAAACTGAAACGATGCTGCATGCATTAAGAGACTACCCTAAAGTTATCCAAGTTTGGATCAGGTATGTTCCTAACAATTGTCTTCAAAAATTCTTTTCTCTTGATTTGTGTAATTGGATGTTAACCAATTTGGAAGGTAAACTAACTCCCGACAACCTTCCTGCTCCTAAATGGTTGTGGCTATTTATAGCAATTCTTTGGAATATATGACATGCAAGGAACAGTGAGGCTATCGAGGGTGTTGAAATTCCACAACACCAATCTATTTTCAACATCAAAATGATGGAGAGCGATCTCCGATCATCTTTTTCCCACCCTAAAAGCATCACAAATGGACCATTAATTCGTACTGCCTCTTAGAGTCCTCCTCCTATAGATTGGGTAAAGCTTAATGTAGATGCTAGTGTGAACCAAAACCCGATCTCAATTGATATAGGTACCCTAATATGTGACGAGCATGGAACTTGGATCACAGGGTTTTCTAGAAGGTTAGGTTCTTGGGGGGTGATTATCGTAGAATTACAAGTTATCAAATAAGGTTTATGTATAGCATGGGAACTTAGACTTCCTTATTTACAAATTAAAACTAATTCTGCTATTGCCCACAGCCTCATTGCCCATGCAGAAGTGGATTGCCACCCGGACGGAGAAGTCATTTTGGACATTAGACATTTGATGCATAACCCATGGGAGACGAGACTAATGCACACCAAAAGGGAAGGAAACAAAGTTGCAAATCAACTGGTAAATTTGGGACATTTTGTGATGTAAGAACCCAAAATTTTGTGAACAATTAATAAAATAAAATTTTTCTCTTATGATGCCCAGTAGAATTTTTCTACATCGCTACATTTTAAGAAATTGAGTTAAAATAATAAAATAATGACCAAGGGCATTTTGTTCATTTTGATAAATTTATGCTTAAGGATATTTTGGTCATTTTGAAAATAATTATGTCCAAGGGCATTTTGTTCATTTTGACAAGTGTTATGCGTGAGGGCATTTTAGTTATTTAAACAAAAGATATGACCGAGGGCATTTTGGTCATTTTTGGTAAGAGTCATGCCCAGGGACATTTTGGTAATTTTGACCCAGAAGTTAAAAAGTGTTCAAAATCATAAACCGATCAAAGATCGAGAATCAACGCGAAAAAATAGTGACCCAAAACACCGTCAGATTTTTGATTTGACCTAGTCCAAAATTGACTTTTTGACTGGAGCGTCGGATAAAAAAACGGACAGCGCCGTTGGAACCGTAGCGTGCCAAAACATAGGAATAGAGTATAATATTGTATTTTTCAAATTTTGACTTTTTAAAGTATTATTTAATTATTAAATTATTTGGCTCCTGAATCGAGGCAAAATAGCAGTTTAAATTTTGAATTTCAGCTCAGTTGACCAAGTGAGGCCCACATGCACAGTTTCCCAAAACTTTTTGTCTTTTTCCCATTTTCTTTTTTTCTTTTTTCCCCCTTTCCTTTTCTATTCTTTACTCTTTTCCCCCAATTTTTTTGCAGTTTCTGATTTTGTCCAATTTGATCTACAGTCCCTTTCTGCATTGATTAGGTTCAATTGAACGTTGTAATTCACCTTTAAAACTCGGTGCAAACCTAACCCTACTTCACTTAGCAGTCACACCATCCAAAAATCTGTTCTTTGCATTTTGTTCTTGGCCGAGTTGAACAAGAATCCAAGGTCGGATTTTTTTATGTTGTTTAATGCAATTTGTTAACTTAATTAGCATTCTGGGGTCTATTAAGGTCTTGTAGCACTTTGAATCGACCAAATTGAGTACCTATGGAGCCAGAACGGATCGATTTTTAGAACTGGAGTGTTCTTGATAAAAGTCGATTGATCCGAGCTATACGAGGCTTCTCAGGTTGATTTGAAGGTTTAAATGAGTTCCTGAGGTCGTTATGATCATTCCCGTGGTCTCAAAACTTTTTTTTTTCACTCAAAATCATGAAAACTCAAGCTTGACCGGAAAGCGATACTGCCAGCCATGGCAGCCTCGTCGTGGCCGGGGAAGATGAAGTTGGCCCCCTTAAAACGGTCGATCTAGCTGACGGGGTTGTGAGATTTGGGGTTTTCACCAATGACTTTTTCATGTAACTGCCCTTCCCTTCAAAACCCATGCTATTCGTGCCTAGAAAAAGGCCTTTGTCGTGCTACTGCCGTTGTCGGCCAAGCTGAACTCAGGCGGGACTGAAAGGAAAAGGGGGGAGAGGGGGGGGGGGGGGGGGGGGG
>JAUMHB010028756.1:0-22517 GCA_032359685.1 Pittosporum tobira | reverse complement strand
ACTTGAATTCTCTTGCAAAATAATTTTAACAACACTCTAGAAGTACTCTAAAAAACACTCACAATATAGTATGAAGAAAATAGAGCAAGGTGTACAAAATTCTTCTACAAAAGCCATCTATTTATACTAGAATTTTTCCAACACTTCTCCAAGAATTTTTATTTTTATTTTTATTTTTTATAAACAATTAACAAATTTTCAAATTTTTGGTTCTATCATTTAGCATTTTCAAATTTGTCATCCTTACTTACTATAAATTTTTCAAAACTTATACCTATTTCACATAATTCATGATTCCCATATTTTTTTAACCAAAAACTCATTTTTATTGTTTTATGAAAAATAAAGTGTCAAAACTTATCTCATGTAGTATGAATAATAATAATAAAATGTCAAAACTTCATTTCATGCTTTATTAAAATGAAACGCTAAAACTTTGTTTCATTCTTTATGCAAAATTCAAAACTTTTCCAAATTTCAATTCTTTCCCGGGAAGTTTCGTACACCAAACGTCTCTTATACTCTAACTAACGTGAATTCTATCACATAACTTGTAACAATATCCGCCACTCAATTTTTATCAAAACTTACTCAGATAAATATTAATTTCAACTGTCCATTAATTAACTTATTCCACTTATCCAAAATTAGTAACTTATTAATTAAAGTTCATACTCCACTAGTATAACATCTTTCAGTCTTTTCTACTAATAATTTTTTAAGCACTTCATAAATATCTTATACAGTAAATTTAATAATTTTACCACTGACTCCTAAAGTCATTTCTTATCTAACAGCTATGCTATCACACAGTTACCCTCATATATCCAATTATACTACACTTTAGTATATTTGATAATTGTTTCCAATACTGTTGCAGATATTTAAAACTACTGATACTGACCGTAAAAAATTATTTATTAAATACATCAACATTTACTATTACTCATATTACTGTTGCAATCTTTGTCGGAGTAATAGTATAGTAGAAAGTGACAAACAAATAATTATTGACTATGGTGGCTCAAAAGTCGTCCGACAAATATTAATAGGGTCCACATGTATTCCGTTGTGGGGTCCACTAATATTTTGTCGTTATATGGCGCACGATACATGAACGAATATTCTCTTGCGGCAATTTAAACATTCATTTTGTAGAGAAATAATATTTGCATTTAGCACCTTATAGTTTGTTTTATCCCAAAAATATGATACTGTTTAAGATAAATAAATTTCATAACATGTTGAAAATATTGGATTCTTAAATTACAGGTAAGTGTACCACTTTACTAGACTCGTATGATTAAATAAATTCCAAAAAGTTAAATATTTTATATTTCGTTTAATGATATGTAAATTTAGTTTTTTATTATTTTCAAGTATATGTACTTTTTATTATCAACACATTTACCGAAATCATCACTTAACTATATTTTAATTACAAATTATTAAACTTGAACCTCTAACAGATATATAAATACAAATTTATTGCTAAAAAAATATAACCAATCAAAATAACTATAAAGTGTCTGTTATTTTCATATATAATATATATTAAAGAAATCACAATTAGCCTATATATTAATTACAAATTATTAAATTTAAACCTATAACATATATATAAGTACATAATTGGAATTTTTTAATCGACATATTATTTTTTCTACACACCCATTTCTATTCCATAATAGAAAATGTCAATATTATTAACAAAAATATTATTAATAAAAGTTAGTATAACATATATATTATATTTCATACATAATCAATGTTTAAGTATATTAGTAAGTTTAATTACATAAAGGAATTAGAAAATGGGTAACAAAAACTTAAAAATTTACAAATAACATTGAAATTTATTAGTAACTTATACCTATTTCACATAATTCATGATTCCCATATTTTTTTAACCAAAAACTCATTTTTATTGTTTTATGAAAAATAAAGTGTCAAAACTTATCTCATGTAGTATGAATAATAATAATAAAATGTCAAAACTTCATTTCATGCTTTATTAAAATGAAACGCTAAAACTTTGTTTCATTCTTTATGCAAAATTCAAAACTTTTCCAAATTTCAATTCTTTCCCGGGAAGTTTCGTACACCAAACGTCTCTTATACTCTAACTAACGTGAATTCTATCACATAACTTGTAACAATATCCGCCACTCAATTTTTATCAAAACTTACTCAGATAAATATTAATTTCAACTGTCCATTAATTAACTTATTCCACTTATCCAAAATTAGTAACTTATTAATTAAAGTTCATACTCCACTAGTATAACATCTTTCAGTCTTTTCTACTAATAATTTTTTAAGCACTTCATAAATATCTTATACAGTAAATTTAATAATTTTACCACTGACTCCTAAAGTCATTTCTTATCTAACAGCTATGC
This sequence comes from Pittosporum tobira, assembly GCA_032359685.1. Lineage (NCBI taxonomy): Eukaryota > Viridiplantae > Streptophyta > Magnoliopsida > Apiales > Pittosporaceae > Pittosporum > Pittosporum tobira. The sequence continues at coordinate 20,115 of JAUMHB010028756.1, read as the reverse complement.
TATCACACAGTTACCCTCATATATCCAATTATACTACACTTTAGTATATTTGATAATTGTTTCCAATACTGTTGCAGATATTTAAAACTACTGATACTGACCGTAAAAAATTATTTATTAAATACATCAACATTTACTATTACTCATATTACTGTTGCAATCTTTGTCGGAGTAATAGTATAGTAGAAAGTGACAAACAAATAATTATTGACTATGGTGGCTCAAAAGTCGTCCGACAAATATTAATAGGGTCCACATGTATTCCGTTGTGGGGTCCACTAATATTTTGTCGTTATATGGCGCACGATACATGAACGAATATTCTCTTGCGGCAATTTAAACATTCATTTTGTAGAGAAATAATATTTGCATTTAGCACCTTATAGTTTGTTTTATCCCAAAAATATGATACTGTTTAAGATAAATAAATTTCATAACATGTTGAAAATATTGGATTCTTAAATTACAGGTAAGTGTACCACTTTACTAGACTCGTATGATTAAATAAATTCCAAAAAGTTAAATATTTTATATTTCGTTTAATGATATGTAAATTTAGTTTTTTATTATTTTCAAGTATATGTACTTTTTATTATCAACACATTTACCGAAATCATCACTTAACTATATTTTAATTACAAATTATTAAACTTGAACCTCTAACAGATATATAAATACAAATTTATTGCTAAAAAAATATAACCAATCAAAATAACTATAAAGTGTCTGTTATTTTCATATATAATATATATTAAAGAAATCACAATTAGCCTATATATTAATTACAAATTATTAAATTTAAACCTATAACATATATATAAGTACATAATTGGAATTTTTTAATCGACATATTATTTTTTCTACACACCCATTTCTATTCCATAATAGAAAATGTCAATATTATTAACAAAAATATTATTAATAAAAGTTAGTATAACATATATATTATATTTCATACATAATCAATGTTTAAGTATATTAGTAAGTTTAATTACATAAAGGAATTAGAAAATGGGTAACAAAAACTTAAAAATTTACAAATAACTTCTAATTTGTTTTTATAAATGAACATAAATTCGATCAACCTTAAAAAATTATAATAGATTAATATTTGCAAAAAAATAAAGTCAAATAGTTTATCTTAAAATACTATTTAAAAACTTATTTATCAAATAATTAAATAATTTATAAATATATATATAATATCAACCTGTTTTAACTAGAACTAATAAAAATATTAAAAAAAAATTCATAAAATATTACAATAAATTTTTATAATATATTAATAAATAATTATGTCTAACTCAAGTAACGCCGAATATTCGAGTTAGTTTAACCGAAGCTGAAAATATATGAATTTGGGTGCGTTAGCACCATATTTTTATTTTTTATTTTTTAAAGTATTGTTGTAATTAAATAACCAAATACTATTTTAACTATACTAATAGAAATACCTTATCTCAATACAATGCAATGCAATGCAACACTATCAAACTGGGTCTTACAACTTTCCTAGCTCAACTAAGAGTAACAATTATGAAATACTATAAATTTTCTACTCAATAAATATTTTTTATTTTTATATTTTATTTAAAAATTTTATTATAATAATCCAAATATATTAATAAAAGTCTATGATGTATGATCTAATTATTAATTTCAATAATAAAAAAAAAAAAACACATATACGTCGTCAAATGGTGGATAAATTTTGATTTTTAAAATCTTAAAAATGCACCACCTAAACATGTCCTTATATTAGGTGGAATTTTAGATTTCGTTTGTGTTATGAGTTACGTCCTCAGTAGAACAAATACACGAGATAGTGGGTGGTATTTTTAATATTGAACTAAGGTCAAACTACTCACACTCGTTAAGCTTGCATCCGGGGGCAAAAAAGTAAGAGAATATTTTTTGATCAAATAATCGAGACAAATAAAAGTTTCAGACACTGATAAAAATAAAAAAACAAAATATTTCGAACAAATAATCTTATACAACAACTATGGTATGACCGAAATGGAACTCTTACTCTTCCCAGATCCCAATAAGCGAAAGCAAACGCTTCCTCAAGAGGAAACATCACCTACCTTACTAGATAAATTAAATTAGATTAAGACAACACATAAATTTTAAAATTATTTTAAAATAAGATACAAACACAAATCGAAGATTATGTCATCAAGATGTTCCATAAAATCGAAAAATTTATGGATTAACATAACAAAAATAATTGGAAGAGAGATTTTTTTCCACTTTAAATTTTCATATAAATATATATATATATAATAATCTCACTTTCATCCGAGTATTTCATTTTTAAATAAGATAAATTTAAATTAACCTGGGGCCTCCTTAAAAAACCTCCAGTTGACCTACTGCAATAGAATAGAATAGAATTATTTTATTTTATTATTATTATTATTATTATTATTATTTTTTTACGGCACGCCAATGGACAGAAATAAAATCTCAGTGGCGTTACAGGTTTTCTAGTAGTCTTTAGGTGAAAGCACGCACCAATGCTGCATGAAACTCGTCACTTTCTTGCGGCTTTCTATTGTAAAGTTTTTGACTTTTTCATATACAGTATATTTTTTAACTCCTATGATTGTAAGTAGTTGATAATTGTGGGGATTAATTAATGGTGTAGCCCGCACGTCACGTAATCCCCGTGTTTTGTGACCCGAGCCGTCCGTCCTACCCATGCTCCATGAAAAAGACTCCTCTTATTTGTTATGGTATAAAAAAAATAAATATTATTTTTGTTCTAAAATTAAATATAATTATTTTTAGTTAATATATTTTCAAATTATAATACTATATTATTTTTTAAAGAGCTTTTACTTTTATATAAAATTTATAATAGAATATTTATTTTTAAAATTATTATTTTCTTAAAAATATACGGTCAAAATACGAGCAATGTGAGCAAACCAACATACCTACCCCCTCCTCCATTCAACCAACAAGGAAGAAAGAAAGAAGGACAAAAACACGATTATGCTAAAATCAATAAGAACTTAAAATAAATATAAAGTTGAAAAAAATTGAAAGTCTGAGAAATTTTTTTTTACATATTCAATCGTCAATAAATAGGTTCTTATAATTAAATAAAAATTCAGTTTAATTCTCATAAGTCAAATACATTGTTTAAATTGAGTTGACTTAGAGTCTTAAATGTAAATAATTAAAAACTATTAAATTGAATGATACTTTAATCTCAAAAATAAGTAAAAATAGTAACCATTATATTACAACAACTTGCGAAAAAAACATAACAAACTATAATAGAATATTGTAATAAATAAATACTAAACATTTGCTTAGGGCCATTTTCTTCCGTATTTTAACTTAAATTTTGGACAACAAACCTGGAGTTAATACGTGTATTAATCTGAAGCTATAATTATAAATGTCGTTTTCGTGAGGTACAAGAAAATCAAGTTCGATAGGTAAAATTTAAACCAAACAGGCAGTCGAAAGCATTTTGTTCGGGGAGGACATCAAAGTTGTCGGGCCGGGGAGTAGAAAGTTCCGGACACGCCATGTTGACCATTTTGCCCCAGTCGTCCATTGTTCTACAAAATCTTTGCTTTGGTAGTTTCTAGGATATAAATAGTAACCTTGGAATTTTCGTTATAATACTACTATTATGTCTACGGATATAAATAGTAACTCGGAAAAACTTATCCCTGTGGCCCCACTTTTAAATGCTTTAAATTTTAATTTTTTCAATCCAAAATAAGTAATGTGATTATAATTAAACACATGCGTTTGAATATTTTATTTTTACTTAATGAGCTACAGAGTATATAATAAAAGAAAGTTATGTATATTTTAGATTATCTGATAAAAAAAAAGGGTAAATTAGAAAGCACATCATCTCCTATTTATGCTCATATCAAGTTAATTTATTTTATTGTAAGCTTTCAAAAAAATATTGTAAAAATATTTAAATATTATTTGTTTTTAAATATAACTGTAATTGTGAATCAGTGACACAATTAATAATATTTGTATTCAAATAATGAAGGAAATTGCAATTTATATATATTATATATATATGGTTATTTTTACACATTTAGTCTATATTTAAACAAATTATAATGAATAAATTAAACTATATAGGACAAGAATACAAATACTTTAGGTAAACAATAGCTCCCAGCCTCCCATAATAAATTATAAAACGACGGAACGAGTATCTGTTTGATTTTTTTTTTTTTCATAGACTTATAATGTCTTGATTCTTATTCAATTATTCTAGTTGTCTTCCAACCCCTAAAAGTTGAAAAATCCTTTTATTTAATTTAAATATTCCAAACATGACCTCTCGGCCGAGGGACATTATTGACCCACCACTATAAATGGAGCGTATATGCTCAGAATCTAGTCCAGAGATTAAGAAATTTCCCAAACACGGCCTAAGGCCATTTCCCTCGCTCTCACCGACCTCCGTCCATTTTCTCTTCCAACTTTACGTGAACGGTCTTGAAATGTGAATGTCAAACAAATCCCTATTTCAGTCAAAGACGGGAGATCAAACATACATAAGTACTTTTAAGACCATACAAACGTAAGAAAACTTGGGGAAAGCTCAACGTTTTTCAGTTCCGTTGTCTTTTATTTCTCTTCCGGTCTTACCTATGTTATCATTTTTAGTCAACTTTGCCTTCTAGAAAATGTACACACATACCCATGCGTGTATATATATACACACACGCACGCATAGAGTTATAGAGAAACATATGTATGTATCTTGAGTTGGTTAAGGCTGCTGATCATTTTTGGTGTTGAATGGGCGGGATGATTAACAGCGGTTCTTCAATTTCTGCTTTGAAGTTTCAAGGAATAGACAGTTCGAATTCAATTTTGGGTAACTCGAAATTAAGTAACGGTTTCATAAGGTCCTCTCCGCCGGTGATGTCCGGGAATCCGCCGGCGATTGCCGGAAAACCGCCGCCAAAGACCATAACCGGTGATGATGGTTATGTTCTTGAAGACGTTCCTCATTTCTCTGATTACATTCCTAATCCTCCTGTAAGCTCTCTTTATATATGAATACAAAGCTGTGCTGGAGTAATTAACTGGATTACTCGTTTTCGGTTCAAAAGATTGGAAATGAAGTTTAATTTTGTACTTTTTTACCTGTTTTCTCTGTTGCATTAAAAGCTGAATCCAGCTTTATTTCATCTTTGTTTTCCCTATTTAAAATAACAGAAAGGTAAAGGCAAGAAGAGCAAAAAGTTTACATTTTCTAATTTTGTTTGGCATAAATGTATGTGTGTATATTTATACGTAATTGCATCTTATGACTTCTGAGAGATTCCTAATTTTGCTTAGAATAAGAAAAAAAAAAAAAATCATTTTTGGTCATTATTTATTACCTGGAATTCCAATTGTTGGTTAGGCTTGGATTTGTAAAGCCCCTTTTCTACTTTCTGTACATAGTGAACCACTTCTATTTATTAATCTTCAAGAACTTGATACTATTGAAGACTGCAAGTGTTTACAAATTATGATCACTGTTGTCTTTTTCTGGAGACTTGAATGTTAGGATGCTAAAGCTTACACCACATAGACAAATTTTTGGTGGAAGCTTGGAATTTAATCACGAATTTTTCTTTTTATAATTGTTGCAGACGTACACCAACCCGTTACAAGACAATCCTGCATATTCTGTTGTGAAGTAAGTTGAGTTGGGAAATAGGTTCTATTTCAGTCGCAGCTGTTTTTTCTGTACAATAGTTTCGGCATGGAAATGAGTTTTATGTATTAATTTGAAGAAATTAATTATTTTTCCCAGGCAATATTTTGTCCACGATGACGACACTGTTGCGCAAAAGGTAAGCTTTTTTCTTTCTTTCCCTTTTTTCTTTTCTATTGTCATGACTTAATTTGATTTTTTGGAAGTTTTCTCATGCTGTATTGGCTGTATGGGTCATCAGAGTCTATAGAGATGGCACCTGGAACTTCAGTTAATATAAATTTTTTTTGTAGGTTGTTGTCCACAAGGATAGTCCAAGAGGGACACATTTCACACGTGCAGGACCCCGTCAAAGGGTAAGTTTTTCATGGAATACTTCTGAAATTTGGAAGAACGAGACTCCCATGCTTGATATTCTTAGATGCTGTTGAATGTTTTCTTCAGGTGTACTTTGAATCAGATGATGTTAATGCATGCATTGTGACATGTGGAGGCTTGTGCCCTGGTCTCAACACAGTGATTAGGGAAATAGTATGCGGCTTGTATCATATGTATGGCGTAAAGCGAGTTGTCGGGATAGATGTAAGTCAATCTTTCTTACAAAATTATAATTTTAAAACTTGGAAGTAGTTTATAATCAAGCTAATTGAAAATTAATGGTTATAATGATGTTAATACTTATGGTATTGGCTTAAAATGCCATAACACTTTCGATCTATGCAATTTCAACATGAAAAACTGAAAAAGTATTCCCTAGCTGAAGCAGAAGGAACATCGAATCTGTGAGGGTCACCTATTAAATTCATCATAGGTTGACTGCTAGTTTTTTCAATAAAGCGTTTTCCTTATTGGTATGTTGATTTATCATTGTATTATACACTTAATTTTAGTAATTATTTTATTTCAGATCACCTAACTAAGCTACTTTATATTGTATTGCTTACTTTAGTAATGGTTCTAGATGATGTACATGTTTGCATTACCAACTAATGACGGTGGTGGATCTGTAGGGAGGATACAGAGGTTTCTATTCTCGAAATACAATCCCTTTAACACCGAAGGTTGTGAATAATATCCATAAACGTGGTGGAACCATCCTTGGGACATCACGAGGTGGCCATGACACTAAGAAGATAGTTGACTGCATTCAGGACCGGGGAATCAATCAGGTTTCAAAAAGATGTCTTGAGTCATGTTTCCAGAGTTCTGTTGATACACTTGTTATGTAATCTAAATTCTCAAAATTCAGTGATAATTCGAATGGCCTTTTGTTTATCAGGTTTATATCATTGGAGGAGATGGGACACAAAAAGGGGCCTCTGTGATTTTTGAGGTATATTGATTTTGTGAGAAGTTTCATTCCAATGCAATTTCAGTATTTATACAGCACATCTGTCAGTAGTTTCTTACAGTTCCATTCTCAAACATGAATTTATATGAAAAAGATTGAATTAGTTTCCATAGACCTACAACTTACGATTGCAACGTTCATATCTTATCGTGTAGGAAATTAGAAGGCGTGGTCTTAAAGTTGCAGTTGCTGGAATCCCAAAAACTATTGATAATGACATTCCGGTATTTCTCATTATTCACTAGATATGGATCATTAGTTGTTTTGATATTAATACCGTCTCCAACACTACTTAAATTCTGATTGATTTTAAACAATTTTCACCCACAAGTCCATCTCTTCCTGTAACAGGTTATTGACAAGTCCTTTGGCTTTGATACTGCCGTTGAGGAAGCTCAACGTGCTATTAATGCAGCCCATGTTGAAGCTGAAAGTATCGAGAATGGCATCGGTCTCGTAAAGTTAATGGGTCGCAACAGTGGTAAATTTTCCACATTTATATACTCTCTTCTCTGGTCTCTGCTATTATCTCCTTGCTAACCCTGTAGAGTGACATCCCCGAGTTGTTTATATTGACTATATTGTAGAACTAAATATTCTCGGTTTTCATGTCAAATAAAGCTATATTTTTCTGTAATGACATCTTTGTCCCCAAATTGACAAAAGTCCTGAATTTGATGCAGGATTTATTGCAATGTATGCTACACTTGCCAGCCGAGATGTTGATTGTTGCTTGATTCCAGAATCACCCTTTTATCTTGAAGGACCGGGTGGACTTTTAGAATACATAGAGAAACGACTCAAAGAACATGGACATATGGTTATTGTCATAGCTGAAGGTGCAGGCCAAGAGTTCCTTTCTGAACGTTTGAAATCTAAGGACCAGCAAGATGCTTCTGGAAATAACCTTCTGCAAGATGTTGGGATTTGGATATCTCAAAAGATCAAGGTTTGTCTCTAATGCCAAATTTCATTTATTTGCATGTTTAATAGTAAATTAAACCAAATACATTTATAGATTAAAATTCACGATTTGATTTTGCAGGATCACTTCTCAAAACAAAAGAAGGTGGGACAAAATAAGATGGAAATAAACCTTAAATATATAGGTTAGTGTTACATCTAATCTTACGGTTCATATTTTGCTTCCACGGAGATTGGTATAAGCAAGTGATGCTCTTTGTTTTATTGCAGATCCTACTTACATGATTCGAGCTGTGCCTAGCAATGCATCTGACAATGTGTATTGCACACTTGTTGCTCAAAGTGCTGTCCATGGTGCAATGGCTGGTTATACTGGCTTTACTGTTGCGCCTGTCAATGGCAGACACGCATACATACCCTTCCATGTAAGTTACCAATTAATTTACTTATTCCATTCAATGAAAAGAGTCTCATTTGCAAAAATAAAATAAAATAAAAAGAGGTATGTTTTAAAGGATGATAGTATAACATGAAGCAATGTTCTCAATTTTAACATCACAATTTCGCTATCAAGCCATTATTGCTAACTAAACACACTCATTATAGTTTGTTGTGAACATGGGAGAAAAATATATACCGCAAATTTTGCAAATGGGACTTTTTTTAGTATATGGAATTCCGGTGCTCGAAAATGAAGGGCTAATGTGTTGATTAAATATTTGCAGAGAATTATTGAGAGACAGAATAAAGTTGTTATAACAGATAGAATGTGGGCTAGGCTCCTGTCTTCGACCAATCAACCTAGCTTTCCAAGTCTGAAGGATGTCATTGAAAACAAAGAGGAAGAACAAAGATGGATAAAAGGCGGTTAGTATAAAGAGATGGGCCCAAGCTGAGAGCGCCATTGTGATTGCTCTGTGTCTTTTCATATCTTAGATTATTTTTCGTTTCGCGTTTCAAAGAGGAAGCAGATCATAAGGGAAGCTTTGCATGTTGAGATGTGTCGTATATTGTAACGACAATTGGTTCTACTACTATAATTTATAGCCGAAGTTCGGATGATCTAATGAAAAAAACGTACAAATAAGCAGTTCTTGCTCTGGGTGGCTCTCTTTTCACCCGGACAAATAAAAAAGCTGTCTTGATAAGTGCACAACCATATGAAAACGAAAGGCAGCCAAGATTCATTTCTGGATAAGTTCATACGATACGATTGAGTTTGAAGGTTGATGTATGCAGGTTTGTAATAACTTTGAGAAAAACATGACTGCTCTCTATTCTTATTTGAAAAAGAATCAAGTTCATATTACCACCTCTGCTTTATTCAAATCTCACTCTAAAGCGTTACATTAGACAATATGTAATTTTGAGTTGAGTGATACAACAAGCTGTTTGTTTGTTTGGTAGTTAGTTTATATAATATTTAGAGCTTATGTCTTAAAAGGACGTAAGGACTTGTCTATCACAACTTATTTTAAAACAGTTTAAAATTTATTCGTTAATTTAAATAAACTATATAAGTTGTAAACATTTTTGTGTTGAACCTACAATTTCTTTAAAATTAACAAAAATAAACTTTTAAGATAACTTATTTTTGAAAATAAGATAAGAACTAATCAACTTTACGATGACTTATTCTTGGAAATAAGATATAAACTAATCAAATAAGTTGTGACAAACAGAGCTCACGAACGCATGTTTGGTAGGCCAAATTCAAGTTCAAAAAATCGAGTTTATATTGTAAATTCCACCATAATTTTTTTGTAAGTTGAATGTAAATTCCACAAAACAAATCCTTGAGTTAATTCATAAGGTGTCATTTTTTTTGGTGTTATTTTTTTTTTATCACATGTCATGAATTGATTTCACTTACCTCAAAGCCTTTATGTAGTTTCTTTCCTAGGAGTAAATGCATTTTACCCCAAGGAAGAAAATCTGGAAGGTTCATGTGGGACGGTACACTAGACAAGAAAAAAAAAACAGAGAGAAAAAAAGCGGGGTGAAGATGTAATACAAGAAACTATGGAGGATACATCCGATATTCACCATTTCAGTTAAAAAGCTAGCAACCAAAACACCCCAAACTCGTAAGAAAATCATTTACAAAACTCAGGTAAATTTGGGAGGGAGCGGAGGAGAATGGGGATCAGATTCATAGTGATGGTAAACAAGCAAGGCCAGACTCGACTAGCTCAATACTACGAATACCTGACCATCGAACAAAGACGTGCCCTTGAGGGCGAAATTGTTCGTAAATGCCTCGCTCGCAACGAACAACAGGCTCGTCTCTCTCTTTTTCTTGCTCTCGTTCATCGTTCCATCAGATCGTAGATCTTTGCCTTGTATTTGATAATGCAACATTGTCTGATTTAATTTCTGTGGAAAGATCCCACCTTTTTTTTTGCTTACTAATTTGGCTGCTTAATTTGAGTGACATGGTTAACTCGAATATATTATGTCATTTAATACCGTCATCAATCCAAATGTAGCTCTTTTCTGAAGCCCAAAAAAATAAATTTGAAATGAGACTCTTTTTGCGGAAGGAAGGGAGTATTTAGAGACACAGGAGTTGGATCAAGAGTTTCATTCGCAGAGGCGCTTAAGACAAAATTAAACTTTTGATAAACTCACATCCTATAAATAAGTACTCTTGAAGAAATTATTTGAGCTCTGTATGTTTTGTGCTTGGGTTTCTATTTCAGCAATAATCATCTCATGTTAATATTTTTGTGTTAATACCTGCAATATATCAGACATTGTATTGCATATATTGGTTAAGAAATGGGGATTTTAGTTTGAACATCGGATTTTAATGTTTGCAGGATTATGAAACAGTATGTGATTGGCAATGCTAATTTGATTTGTCTTGATTTTGCAGAAGTGTGTTGGCTAAGTGATCACATTGCTATCCCTGTCTGAGTTGAATTTTAAGTTACGAGTCATACTTGAGTGATGAATTTATTAAGGCTTTTGCTCTGTTTATACCTTGTTTCAGTTTGTCCAATACAGTAATCCCTATCATCTCTAATTTTGCCTTTTCCAGACAATTAGGCTTTTGCTCTGTTTATACCTTGTTTCAGTTTGTCCGACACAATAATCCTTATCATCTCTAATTTTGTCTTGTCGAGACAATTATCAAACTTAGTTATTTCTGAATGTAAAAATGTAAAATCCAAGAGTTATACATATGTGTACTTCACGTGATGTGTATGATACTCGTGTCCTTACAGAAAGATGCAAGAAATGTCAACAATTGACTATTTAGTTAAAAATCAAATCCATAAGGAGAGTAATTAAAGGTTGTACCCAATGCACAAGGCTCCTGCTAATAGCAAGGGTCTGGGGAAGGTCAGATATATTAGCAAAAAAATCTCTCGTATAAAAAATGTATAACAGTGCTTACGTATAGGAAAATGTCTGGTTTCCTAAAAATCTAAGTTATCTTGACATGTGCCAATTGTGTTTAATTCTTGCACTGCTTACATTTATTTTGGTTATATCCTTGAAATTCGTTCATAATCAGTTTGATTTTACTGTGGAATTTTATTCTTAGACAAGAATTTAGTAACTGTTAATGACTAGAGAAATTGATTCTTTTTCTATATTTAAACTAAAATGGCCTGTTAAGATTTTCTCATTTTTTTTATGTTGATAATATTTTCTGCATCTGAAAACAGTGCTCGTTTGTTGAGCATCGGAACTACAAAATTGTCTACAGGCGATACGCATCATTGTTTTTCTTGGTTGGGGTGGACAACGAAGAAGTAAGTTCTTTTTCTCTCAGGTAAAGTTGGACAGTAGATGTATTTTCTTTCTATGCTCAAAAAAATTGCTAACTCATGCTTGATTTATGAGCTTTGACATGTTTTCTTTTTAATCATGAGATATTAAAGAAATCTTGTGTTGTAAAAATTAAACTTAGTTCTGTATCCATTGACTAATAGCATCATAGGTGTTGCTGCATCTTGAAATCCTAATTTAGGATCTAAGGTTTCATGAATCATGTTTTGTGCATTTTTTAATGAATTATGTTTTGATCCTGCTATGTTTATTCATATAATGTACTGGTGAACGTAGTTTAGAAGATAATTGCCTGTGAGCCTAAACACAAACCATCAGTCTTCTTTATGTCTTCTCTGAATGGGATCTATCTTGTTCCTGGGCTAGTTTTCCGATTTTCCAACTTAACTGTTGAACTCTATCTTCATTGGTTTAATTTCCTTTATGATCAAATTAGGCTGAAGAAGATGATTGACCGTGTATCTTTCTGATTTGCCTTCCTTTTTTTCCCTTAACGGAATCTCATATTCCTTATTGCGCTACAAGTTCTTCTGAATAGTATTGATCATATGATGAAAACACTCTGCTATGTATTGTCTGCTCAGTTTGTTTGTCACTTCTTTTTCTTGTCTTCTATGTGACAGAATGAGCTAGCAATTTTGGAATTCATACATCTATTAGTTGAGACTATGGACCGCCATTTTGGCAATGTGGTAAGCCCACTAATTTTGAGAAAAACTTATAACCATTCCTCCCTCTCTCTCTCTCTCTCTCTCTCTCTCTCTATATATATATATATATGAATCTCTCCCCACTTTTCCCTTCTATCTTAGTACGACATGGTAGTTCTCATCTCTTATTTTCTCTACACTCAATTTTGCAGTGTGAACTAGACATCATGTTCCATCTAGAGAAAGCTCACTTCATGCTGGAGGAAATGGTGATGAATGGGTGTATCGTCGAGACAAGCAAGTCTAACATACTGGCTCCAATACAGCTGATGGACAAAGCATCATAAGTGGTTAAATCCGATGCATTGAAGACATTAGAGCTGTAAGTCGGACTCTTTCCGTATTCAAAGTAGGATTTTCATTCCTTTTACGTATTTGTATCACTTTCTTCTTTTATTTGTACAAGCATAACAATATACACTTTTTGCTATATTGGAATAAGCTATTTTCTGATTAAAAAGAGCAGAATTTGGGGTTTTATACCATGAGCTTACTAGTCTTCTGTGTAAGCACTTGTTGATGTATACGAATGAGTTTCTAAATTTACAGATGTATACGAATGAGTTTCTAAATTTACAGATGTATACGAATGAGTTTCTAAATTTACAATCAAATAGCCGCAGGCCTGCCATCTTTCCTGGGGTCACTGACAGCAGTAAGAATCCCGTGTAATACTTCTCCTTTTCTGGCTCTCCCATTTTTCCGACCCATGGGAATTGTGTTCTTGAGGTCTTGAACAACAAACTGGCAAATTGCTCCCCCTGATTTTGCCTCCAGTTTATGACCTCTCTCTTCCAAGAATTGCCGTTTCTCGTAAGCAAGCTCAATATGTTCACCGTCGATGCAAGTCAAGTTTTCGTACAAAACCACATTCGGTATTAGCTGCATTCAAAATCAGGCCTTTCATCAATTCACTGTTTCTCTAAATCAGTAATTTTAAATAAGCTATTACCTCCGTTTGTAATTATAGGAACATTATTGACTATTGAATGTTCATTTTTAACATTTTGAAATTTCAAATAACATGAATCCATATGAGTTTTGAGATTTATTTATTTTTTGCAACTAATAATATTTTTCAAATATTTCAATATTTTCACAATTGTATTTATTTTAATCAAATAAATTCATGTAATTTAAAATTTAAAAATGTTAATGCTCACTTTCTAAAGTCAATTATACTATATTTTGAGACGGAAAGTGAATGTCTTATAGATTAAGAAGATGTTGACCCTGTGGTAGACTCTTGGACTCTGAACAGCTTCTAAAGGTTCCATCCCCAATATAAAGTGGTTAAGAAGAACTTGAACCACTGCCGGAATTATGTTTAAACCACCACTACCTCCGAGGACCCCAGCCAACTGATTATCCTGTTAGAAAAGTACATATTATGTAAATAATGCAACATCCAATCAAAGCACTAAGACTGATAAAACTTCCGACTTTTGTACGGATACGTCAATCCAGGAGCCACTGAGTACGATTTTATTTTATTTTCTGAAAATATTTTTTAAAGATTGATGATACTTTCCACACCTTAAGAATGATAAGTGGGGTCATGGAAGATAACGGTCTCTTGTTTGGCTGGATGAAATTAGCAGGAGCTGGAGGGAGTTGATCACGTGATTTTTCTGTAGGAGTGGAGAAATCGTCCATTTCATTGTTGAGCACGATGCCAGTAGAAGGTGAGAGCACCTTAGCCCCAAAACTATAATTTATGGTTGTTGTCATTGATACAGCATTTCGATCTGCATCTACAATGCAGAAATGGCTGGTTCCATGGTCTCTCAGCTGACGCCACCTGATAATATTATAATAATAATAATAATGAGAAGATATAAAGCTTCATAATCATTTATAGAGCAAACAGTAAAGCTTAGCATAGAAATATAAGATAAACCTGTGCAGATAATACTCAGGAGGGAAGGTGGTATTGTCAAATATCTTTTGCTGGATTTTCTTAGCAAAATCTGGGGAAAGCATGTCGTATATAGGTCTACTGATGTTTACAAAGTCGGGATCTCCCAAGTTCATTCGGACTGCAAACATGTGTTTTAGTGCTTCAATTAGGCGATGCAAACCTAGAGATCCCTTTGCAGCGTTAGAATTTCCATAGCTCTCAAAAATTTTTAGGACCTGTTTCACCATTGCATACACAATTTAAGTTGAGAAAAGGCAATGCTATGTACATAAATACATATATCTATAGGAGCGATTGGTTGTTAGTGTTGACTATAAATAAATTTACAGTTAACTCATTTGTAACTATCCATCCGTAATATGAACGACTGTAATTTTAGATAGTACCAACTACTTTCTTAGTTGATGCATTGTTGGTTAAAAAAAGTAGTTGACACAACTTCAAATTTAAGTGTTTATATTTTCAACTAACAGATATAGATGAATTGACTGCAAAACACTTCATATCTAGCTAAGATAAGTTTCCTATATATATATATATATATACACAATTAAATTATCCTTTGGTTGTGAGATCATTCCATATCAACAAAATTATTCTTGTTTGGACTTTGGATAATGTGTTGTGATCTTGATACCATTTGTGTATATATACATTCTCCCTGGATCAACTTTTACTCTCATATATATATATATATATATATATATAGAGAGAGAGAGAGAGAGAGAGAGAGAGAGAGAGAGAGAGAGGACAACGTCGGCTAGATAATTGTAAATTTTCCCCTTAATTTGGTGGGAAGATTTAACATATGGTTGGAAGCATTTATCATCTGCCACTATTTTCATAACCTTGCTAGAAATTGTAGCGGATGACTTAGTGGCGGATAATTATTCCTTCTGCTACAATTTCTAGCGGAAGGTTATGAAAATTGTGGTAATGATAAACGCTCCAAACCATTAGATCTTTCTATCAACAGTTGAGATTAGATGAGAAACTTATGATTATCTATCTCACATCGTTTATGAACGAGATGAGACATGTATATAGTGTTTGGTGAAATATTTGTAATGAATATTGAAGCAAAGAAAAGGGAAAATACCCACCAGAGAAATCCCAAGTGTTCCACTAGAAGGAGGCGGCATCCCTAAGATAGTGTATCCCATGGTATTCACTGCCACAGCCTTCGGAACATCCACTTTATAGCTCCTCAAGTCTTCCATTGTCAAAATCCCACCTGCGTCTCTCACATCCTTAACAAACTTTTCACCAACCTCACCATTATAGAAAGCTTGAGGCCCTTGCTCTGCAATTGCTTCTAAGCTGAGACCTAGTTCCACATTGTAGCATCTTTCACCAGCTTCTAGAACTTTCCCATTTGGCGCATAAACTTGTCGTAAGCCAGGATCTTTGAGGATCGAATCAGACTGCTCTTTAATCGCCTTGGCAAGATACGGAAAAATAATGAACCCATCTCTTGCAAGTTTGATGGCGGGCTGAAATAAAATCTTCCATGGTAATCGCCCATGTTTCAACCAAGCTTCATAGAGGCCCGCGACCTCACCGGGCACGCCCAGTGACATTGCTCCAATGTACTTGGTGTCAGGTTTGTTTGCATACATATTCTGTTTGATGACAATTGTTATGGGACAGCGAAGGAGCTAAAGAGAAGTTTGTATCATATCTTACTGTCAAAATAGGAGATACCGACTGCTTAAATAGTGCAATACATGTCATAAAGTTGTACTCGGTATTTATTAGGGTTGTTAATAGAGCTTGAGCTCGTAACGAATTTTAAACGAGTAGAATTTGAATTTGTTTGTAAAAATTTGGTTCATTAATAATCCTTAATGTAAACGAATGAGCTCAACTTATTAAGTTAAATGAGTTTTTATCCAATTTGAATTTAACTTTAAACAAACAAAACTCGAATTTGTTTGCTAAGACCTGACTCATTTAACACTCCTAATTGTGATATTTCACGTGTTTAAAATAAATACTAAATGAGGTATAGCTTGTAAAACTAAAACAACTAATTCAGCAGTCGGTAATCTTCCTTAAACCGTATCTTTTGAAGCAAAAGAAAAATCTAAATTCAGGAAATCTCTTAAAGGAAAGAAAAAGCAAAAATGTCTCGAATTTAGAAAGAATTATGAACCTGGGAAGAAGCTAAGGGAGCAGTTTCCCTCATGTCAAATGCCTGGGTTTGTGAAGTTTCTGACGATCGAACAATCATGAAACCTCCACCACCAATTCCACTTGCCATCGCGTTAACCACCCCAACGCATAAAGCCGTTGCCACGGCAGCATCAACGGCATGCCCACCTTGCCTAAGAATCGATGCGCCAATTTGAGAGCAACGAGCATCATCAGCAGCAACAACTGCGTGCTTCGACTCAACAACTTCTCCATTTACAAATTCTACCCTTCCATTAATATGCTTCCTCTCGTCTGTAACCAGTTTCCAAACGTGTCCGTTGCCTGTTATTTCGACGCTGATATCTGGAAATGCAAAACATGACCAACGTTAGAAAGAAACACACTATTATATGTAAGACATGACATAGGTAAATTCAGATAATTGTTCCATATCAAAATGAATATCGTGTTGCAAACCTATCATCCTAGTGCAATATTGAATCCTTTTTTGCGGGAAATAAAATAAACTTTTAGAGAGAGTGAATTTTTACGGGTGATTGACTTACTATCTTCCACCAACCTGAATTTTACATGTCAGGCCTCACTAGTATTACCTTTTGCAGAATTTATAGTGAAGTGAAGTCCTTGGCATTCCATTCGTTTACTTCGTTTTAATCTGAACTCACCTCATTCGTTCAACTAATATGAATTGAACCAATGAGTAGAACATAAAGTTACTCCCTCCATTCAAATTCCTCAAAAAGGTTATTCTTGGAATAAATTAATTCCTTGTCGAGGACAATGACCCCTACTACTGTAATATTTATTTAGCTTTAACGACAACGATTTTAAATAAGAACAGTAGAATCTAGTTGGTACTGTATCCCACAAGCAAGACAGCGATAAATAAATAAATATATATATATATATATATATATATATATATATGAAAAAAGAAAATAATCTCAAATAATAATGAATAAATTGATAGATAAATTTTTCTGCAATTACATCATAGGGCAGTATTTATATATATATTTGTACACATTAATCCTACTATTTACGGGGATTTGAGTCATTTGACAATTTAAAATTAAACTAAACATGCTTTATGGCTATAAAATCCTACCAAGAATCGACTAATAAGTTCACAAATAATAATTTAAAATTTTTTAATCCTAACTTAAATCAATTTATAATATAAAACATATTTGAACTAAATTATTGGATTAATCTAAACAATTCATAGAATAAATTAATTCACCAAAAATATTATATCTGAAGAAAATTTAAATCTTCATGGTAAGTTAGTACCTAACCATTGTTTCTGCACGCGAATGTATCTTACTCGTTCTGTTTCATTGGACTCATTATCCAACCGTTAATGCATTTTAATATTTAAAATATTTTGCTTTTAAAACCACAAAAAACAAACATACATACGTACGTGTGTGTTTGTGTGTGTGTGTGTGTGTGTTTCTACACATGGAAAGTCAAACCAAATCGTGTCATATCAAGAAACCCGATCACGCAATCGACGATCATGTGTTAAGTAACACTGTTTCAGATGAACCATTATACAGGCTTTATCAGATTTTGAATTTATGTAAGACTTAAAAACAGAACAATATATATGAATATATAAGTTTATTAAAATTGAGAGAATTAAGCATACATGTTATGGCTAGGACTGTGAGAAAGGCCCACAGAGCTCTGCTCCATCTTCTTCTTCTTCTACTGGAGTTTTCACCAATCCCCAGAAATGGAGAGTCCAGGCTCAGCTGCCCCATCTCCAGAAAAACAGAGTAGGAAGATGATATAAGAGAGACAGAGAGAGATGGAGATGTGGTTTGTTTAATCAGTTGAGAGTGACCTAGCTCTGAATTTAAAAACAAATAGAATTCAGTTGGGGGAACTTGTTGTAAACTTGAAATTGTCGACAAACCAATGACGACACAAGTTTTAAAATATTATTATTGTTAATATGAAAGACCAAATTAGAGTTGTCTTAAAAAAATTATGGTTTTTCAAATAAATTATATTTTACAATTTTGTCCTGGAAAAATATTTTAAAAAGTAATTTTTTTTTTTGTGTGATAATGTAAAATTTTATTTATTTTTATAATAAAACAATAAATTAGAAATACCATAATTTTTTGTTGTACTATAAAAAAATTATATCTAATTTTAAAATATATTTTTTTTGAAAAAAAAATAATATGATTTTTCAAAAAAATAAGTATAATAGAAATACGCATAGAGGAATGACCGACGACTTTAGTGTGAGGTAGAGTACAAGAGATAGCTTGTTGCGTGATTGGTTCCTTGAACACGTGCGTTCATAATTTTTTCTTTAAAAAAATTTATAATTTTAGGAATTTGGAATTATTGTTTGCTTGTAACGTGAGAAATGATATACCATGTTTTATTAATTGTTAGATCTTTATTATTTATCAGATTTTACAGAACTTTATATTGATGCACGTGACAATATACGGTATAACATGACTCACCAAAAAAAGTAGCTGAGATTCGATTTAGTCCACCGGATATTGTCGCCGCCGTTTGACTTTGGGACAAAAAAAAGTAAAATCTCGCCTGAATTTTTCCTGCGTAAAAGTCCGAACTTTTTATTCAAGTTTTGTTTTTCTTTTATCCAACTGAAATCCAATTTGCCTAATCACTAATTCACAATTACAATGAGTGGAAAGCCCTACGGAATAATGATCAAGATGCGGAATAGGTACAAGTTACGATCGGCTATGCGAAGTGGGGGCCCATCAAACCGAAGGAAGCCACGACGTCGGCCGGCATACCAGAAAAAAACAATTAGATTCCTAACGACTAGCATTTTCATATTAGCTTTCAACAAATTCTTCTTCAAAACAATAACAGTAACTTTGACGAACCATCATATATGCATAACTAAGACTGTTCATTTCCCATAATCCAAATCGGTATCAAAATTATCGAATGAGTATCGAATCGAATTGAATTTTCGGTTCATAACCCATTATCGAACCGTTTGACTGGTTCGGTATCGGTTCAGGACATGTTTTGGTTCAGATTTTTCGATTCGGTCTTGATCCATTTTTTTTTTTTATTAATTTTTTCAAAATTTTTAATTTTTTTATATACACTTTTTTTTTTTTTTTTTTTTTGCTTTAGTTCGATTCGAATTTACAATATAACACATAAAATTTTGTCATTTTTTGTAAGGCACATATTTAGTACACCAACACCCACAGAGCAGCATTTTCCGGACCAACCAATCTAAACCTATTATCATGCAAATGAGTGTCAGCCCAGCTGATTTTCAAACGAAATCAATATAAAATCAATACCCAATTTGTAATATATTGTTCAAATAAAATAATCCCTCAAATCATATTCAAATTTATCATACTAAAAGTTCTCATATGTTGATCAAATTTCAAATATGTCGATCAAGAACAGGCAAACATGCCGAGTTAGTTAACACTGGTACCAGTATCATTTAAAGCAAACGCAGAGCATTATATCAAATATTCACCAACATAGTCAATCCATGATTTCTCACCTT
>JAUMHB010028745.1:0-22517 GCA_032359685.1 Pittosporum tobira | reverse complement strand
CCCTTTCCCTTCCCCTTGTCTCCTTCATCATTTGGTGCATTTTGAAGCACTTGTTTCTCAATTGGTCGATCACTATCTACTCCAAAAATATATATCAACATCCTTGTGTATTTGAAGCATATCATCCACATCTTGGTCGCATGTAGCTCTATCACAACCCCATCTGCAAGTTGATAACCAGGGCATAAAAAGTATAGATTAAATTGTGGACTCGGATTAAAATGCTTATACATATCTTCAAAATAGTCAAATGACATCTCATTCAAAACACAAGGATACAATTTTTTCCTTTTCCACCTAGGTAGGAATACACAGGTTCCTTCACAAAATGACCACCATGATACAGATTCACAGTGACCGACATTTTGCATCAATTCAAGCATAACATATATTCAAAATATATATTAAAAAAAAAAAACTTCCTTTAAAATAAATGAGCTATGTCTGATACACAACTAAGATAACTTCGAAATTAACATGAATCTAATATGACTATGAATCCATAACAATGTTTGACAAGAAAGTAAAACACTCACCTGTACCATCGACTTCCGAAACAAAACTGATTTGAATTGTTGGAACTCTTCTTCCAAATTCCTCTTTTACAAACCTTAATTCATTGTGTACGAATCCAAATTCCTCTTTAATCACTGTTGATTTGTTGATTACTAACTCTTAGAAGAATAAAGTAGATAACTTGTTATGATTTTAGTGTACAATCGATGGAAATCACCCATCAGGGCGAGCAAAGAAGAAATAGTAAAAACTCATGTTTTGAAAATGAAACTGCATACCAGTTGAAAAAGGTATTGTTTTAATATATATATACGAAGGGTAATTTTGTCAATTTACAGAGAAATTAACGACGTTAATAAACAATTAACGATTGCAATTTAATTCAAAATTATAGGAGTTTAAGTGTTAACTTTTAAGAGATAGGTGCTCATATGACAATCAAACAAAATCACATGTAGTTAATTGAATTTTACTCTATTTTTTTTTTTTCAAACAAAGTGTTTTGTTCATGAGAAATGGCTGCCATCGTTGGTGGAGTAATCCAGTTAGTAGCAGGATTGGACATTCAACCACTTCCATATTCCCCCCTCCTTTCCGGAGGTTTTCAGGACTAAGATTAGGATGGAGGGAAATGCGCATGAGCTCTAGAGTAAGATTTAACTACTTAATTTGTTCCAAAATTAAATATGGGTATATATTTACATTTTTATTAGATATAAAAATAATTTCACATAATTTATACTTTTGAGATAAAATTGTAAACGAATTTTTTTTATTTATAAAAATCGACAAATTGTCATTTTTTTAATGTTTCCCTAACCCTAATTTTGGAAATGAGATAGTATTATATATTTATATAGAAATCTAAGAGTCAAAGTATAATTATATAAAAACATTCATAAATATGAAAAGTTTTACCCAAAAAAAAAAGAAATATGAAAAAAAAAACTGAAAGGTCAAGAGATACGTGAATAAAGAAATTAATCAAAATATAAGAACATTGTCAGTTTTAAAAAGTTGATTTTTTAATTTTTTGAATTTAAAATTATAATAAATTAGTTTGATTATAGTTAATAAAATTGTGAACATTTTGAATTATTTGAAAAATACAACTTTATAAGTTGCAAAAAAATAATTTTTTTTCCAAATTCAAATGAATACGTGTTAATTTGAATTTAAAAATGTTTAAAATTAACATTCAAAAGTCAATAATGCTTTTTATATTAATTTTTATGTACTTTTAATCCTAATTTTAATCGGTGGTTCTTTTCTGTCCCTTTATTCTCTATATATTAGGATTGCGATTTTGTGTTTGGCTACCACAAAATTGGAGAGGCAATCAATGAAGAGTTTTTGTTTCTTGAGATCATAGTCATCATTATACAGCCGGAATTTAAACCGGTCCAGATATCGTTTCAGTGGTATGGTTGTTCAACTTGTTCAACCGGTTGAGTTGAATTATACTCCTTCCATCTTATAAAAAATAGTTTGATTTAATTTTTTTGGTCAAATTAACTATTTTTTGAATTAAAATTATTATTAATCTATACATAGATAAGCGACGAAATTATAATTATTAGATACTACATCAAATGTACTTCTAGATCTAATGTTCGTTTGTTTAAATACCTAAATATAAGATTAATTTGAAATTTGAAATTTGGTCAATTTGAGCAAAAAATCAAACTAGACGACTTTTTATAGAAAGAATGGAGTAATTATTATAAAATAAAAATATTATATATAATAATAATAATAATAATAATAATAATAATAATAATAATAATAATAATAATAATAATAGACCATCTATAATCACATATTTTATTTTAAAAATTAATACTTAATAAAAATATTGATATATAATTTTCATCAATTGATAAACAACCGAACATCTTAAAAACAAAAAAAAATCATTTTACACTTTAATGATTTCTATCAATTCAATAGATTTTTAAAATATCAAACGGGCTAATAATCTTTCATATATATAAAATATCAAATCGGCTCTTAAAATAATTTATAATTAAACCGGTTCAACCGGACACCACAATATAATTTTGATAACTATACTCGAAATGATTGATAAAGCCTTTGTATTTATTCATCGTTGAATTTACTTTCGCTTCTTTTCTTTTTTTCTTTCGTAGGAAGATTCTCGTGTAATGCCTTTTCTCATTTATTAGACTCTGACTTAAGATTCCTTCCTTAGTGTTAAGTTTCCTGCACCAAATCATATTATATCTCCGTTTCAAGATATAAAGGCGTAATTATTAATTAAAAATTGATCTTAAATATTTGCAAATATTTTAAGTTATAAACAAATATTTTTTGCAACTAATAATATTTTTCAAATAATTTAATATTTTCACAATTATATTGATCATAATCAAGTAAATTAATTTAATATTAAAAATTAAAATATTAAAAATCAATAATGTTCTTATAAATTGAAAGAAAACATACAAACAATGTTTCGATATGTAATTTTGATGCAAACAATACTATATACTATATCCTATCTCAAAAAGAAAAATTAAATATTTAATTTTTTTTTGTACTAAAATAAAAAGACCAAACACATCAATCAAGGAGATTATGTGGTATATATTTAAAGAAGAAAAATTTTATGAGGGGAAACAAATTTTATGTGACGGAAAATAATTCTCTCACCTCAAAAGTAATAATATTTCTTCATCTGCGTATATGAGCTAATTTAATATTTTTTTTTTAGAACGGAGAGAATAGTATTCACCAAGAAAACGCCAGCAAAACAAAAATTTTATTTTACACAGGCAATAATCGAACAATATTAGTTGAGCCATTAAAAACTATATAAAAGGATCTCTCGTATGAATAGTTTTACGTACTCCAACTCGGAACATATAATTTCTCTTACAATAATAATATATATGGTCTGTTTGTTTTTTATTATTGAAATTGATTATAGTTTATTTTAAAAAATTAATTATTTTTATTAATTTAAAAAAAAATTATAAGTTAAGTATAACCTATATTGTCAATTTATTTTAAAAAATTAGTCAATAAGCACTTTTTTTTTTTAGCTTATAACTTATTTTAGTTAATAAACAAACTTTAACTTATTCTAAAATAAGATGTGTCAAACATGTCTATAGCATTCTCTATTAAATGAATAATGGTAACAAAATTTATATAAAGTTCATTTTGAGTATTTTTAAATTTAAATTAATATAAATATTTTCAAATTTAAATTATTTTCCTCAATAAATTATTTTTTAAATAGTTTAAAATTTTCAAAATTGAATGAGAAGACTCGTACAGTCCCAGTGCTATACGCTTTCAACGTTTTGAGTCCCACTTCTCTGGCAAGAAAAAGAAGGACGAAGACTTGAAAGACGACCTAAACGGACGAATCATCTTCTAAAGTCTCGTGCAAAAGTAGTCATACCTTGATCTCTCCAATGGTTACTTTTTCTCTCTCCTTCTTTACTTCCTGACGAAGATTTACAATCTGCACTGTGCCTCTTGACTTTTTGAGTCCGCGTTTCACTTTTCCTACTCTAGTGTGTGTGTGTGTGTTTTTGTTTGTGTGTATATATATATATATATTTGAAGTGTTGATAGATCAATATACTACTACTACTGCTGCTACTTCTAGTAAGAATGATGACGCCGAGAGAACATGTTGAAGAGATACGAAGGATCAAGTTCTCCATTGGTGGAGGACCGAATCCATTGACGGAGGATCTGCATCAGGCCGTTAAATATTTCTCTGCTGAACTCTACGCCAAAGATGTTCACTTCCTCATGGAACTCATCCAGGTTCATTACTTTTTTTACTTCTTCTATTTTCGACTCCACAATACATGTGTACATGCAAGACCTATATATATATATATATATATCCATACATAGCTCAAGTTGTAATCTGCTACAATTTAACTGTTTTAATTATTGTCATCTGTTACAATTTTCATGATCATTTGTTAAAAGTTGTAACATTGGTCCATTGCAAAATATAGTGGGAGCTAGCTAGCTTGTGATCCGTACAATCCGTCAAAAAATCATATTAATCAAACCTTAATTAAACCGGACTTTCAAACTGTTGATATGAGGTAGGAGCGTTAGCTATATATGTTAATCCACCCATATATATATATATATAAATATATACTACATGTGCTTGCATTGAACCTTTGGAATTCGGTCCCAACAGCGGATCTTAAGGCATATATAGATGATGTAAGGCTCACTTCATACATAATTTAAGATCTAGATATGTATTGTTGGGCCAGGTCGATTTCAAAAGGTTATTTAATTCTAATCATTTACGTAAAAGTGGGTTATATAAATATGAGTAAATTTCATTGTGCATCTCCTAATTATGTTCAATGTTTCAATTTGCACCCTAATATTTTAAATGTATCAATTTGCCTCCTGAGTTTATATTTTTGTTTTAATATACATAAATCGTCATATTTTTGTGTGTCTCATATGATTTTGTAAGTAAGGACATAATTGTTGAAAATATATTTTGAAATTATTAAGTGAAAATTTGAACTATCAATACCTAATACACCTTTACTTGTGAGAGCTCCAATTTTGAAATATTTTTCAAATAATTTTGCCCTTATTTATATTGCACCTGAAATGTACGTGTGAGAATGCGTTGAAAAAATTGGCAATCTTTTTTTTTTTTTTTGAGGGGATATATATTGACACAAAAGTGTTAACTTTAGAGGAAAAATTGACACATTTAAAATATTGGGGTGCAAGGATTGGATATAACTAGGTGGAGAAATAAAATTTACTCTAGATTGATATAATCCATCCGTCCCATTAAAATTGCAATACTTGCATTTTTTGGATGTCTCATTAAAATTAAAACATTCTCTTTTTGGAAAATTTTATAATTTAAATTATCTAAATTACCTTTACTTTATCAAATATGACTCACTATTTTATCACTATTCATCTATTTAAAATTATAATATCAAATACTATACGTCACTACTTTAACTACTACTTTACTATCTAAATTATAATATTATTATTTCAATTACTATTCTCCTATTTAAAATTATAATATCAAATACATTTATCAAATTTCGTAAAAAATCAAAGTGTTGCGAAAGATTTGGGACAGACGGAGTAGGTCTTAGGTTTGAATGTCCGTAATTGACATAAGTTTTGAGTTTAAAACTCTATAACAACAATAAATTTTTTGTTCACACAATTTATTAATATGAGATTACTCGATATGCATGGTTTGAGATATATTGCGTAAACCCGGACATTTAATCCGTAGGCACCCCAATGGTGATAGTTACAGGTCTAAACAAATCAAATGCTCTCGTTGGACATTTCTCGTGGGCCTCCTTTCCAGATTTCCCTACCAAAACCCCATCCCTATCTAAGATTTTGATTATAATTGAGCAATTAATTTCGAACACAAATTGAAATTGTTCTCTCACTGGCCGATAAAACACAATCATTTGTGTATCCACCAACCTGCACCTAAAACCCCTCCTCCCCCCCCTCTCAAAATAAAATAAAATTAAAAGTAACCTCAAAAGTTTATTTTGAATTTTTCTTTTAGTGGTCCGTTAACCTTAATTTGCAAAAGGGAAACGGGAATCTTATTTGTATTATGGACTATGGAGGGAGTATATATGTAATACAATTTTCTTCTTCTTTTGCTTATTTCTGTACTAGATGATTAGATTTTGTCATCATGATTTCATGCCTGATAATCTTTTGTGCGGGTATCCTCGACTATATGTACAGAACGCAGAGGATAATGAGTATTTGGAAGGGGTGGACCCATCACTCGAATTCGTGATAACTTCTCAGGATATAACAGCAACAGGGGCTCCATCTACATTGTTGGTATTCAACAATGAGAGAGGTTTCTCGTCTAAAAACATCGAGTCTCTTTGCAGTGTTGGACGTTCCACCAAGAAAGGCAACCGCAAGCGCGGTTATATTGGCGAGAAAGGTATTACATTTACTAGTTATTGACTTATTTATGGTACACAAAAGCTTCTTGTCTGATTCTGTTGCCAGTACTTGGGTTGATAAATTCGTTATTTCAGTTTAGTTTGGCATGATTTTTAAGATGTAACCTCGTCTTTAGATTAGATTACAATATTGGTAATGTTGATCCACTTTGTTTTTAAGCTTGATTTACAAAAACAAATGATTGCTAGATCCGATTAAGCCCTGAACACGGTCATGGTGTGTCTTCTAGCATTCAATTTTGATTTTTTTTAAATATTAAATAATGCTGGGTTTGATACTTATCCCATGTTATCCAAACAATAAATACCTTTCAAACCACGATGATCACATTCTGTGTGTCTGCGTGCATCAAAAGTTTGTTTTGTGCTGTATTATGTAACTTGGTTATTATTCTATATATATATGTTTTGAATGCTTCTAATAATGC
Source organism: Pittosporum tobira (assembly GCA_032359685.1). Classification (NCBI taxonomy): domain Eukaryota; kingdom Viridiplantae; phylum Streptophyta; class Magnoliopsida; order Apiales; family Pittosporaceae; genus Pittosporum; species Pittosporum tobira. The sequence goes on along the minus strand of JAUMHB010028745.1, from coordinate 15,571 downwards.
TCCTACCAATTTCAGGCATTGGGTTCAAAAGCGTTTTCCTAATCACTTCACATCCGTACATATTCAGTAATGGCTATCAGATACGTTTTAGTGAAGAACCCTGCCCGCATTGTAATCTTGGATATATAGTCCCTGAATGGGTCGAGAACAATCCAACTGTTTCGATGCTTCAAAGTATACATGGATCTTCTACTTCGCTCCCCACCACAACAATAGTATTGCCTTTAAAGCCTGACAAGGTCAAGCCTGTGAAGGATCAGCTTTCATCCATTCATCCTGAAATTCTGTTGTTTCTTTCGAAAATAAAACGACTTTCTGTCCGAGAAGAGAATGAGGATCCCCGGCTCAAGACTGTGAGTGCAATATCCATTTCAAGTGAGATAAATTTTGCTGCAAGGAAGAACATCGATGCCGAGTCTTATCTGCTCCTGCTTTCTGCTAATGAGGCCAGTACTGATGATCCAGAAAAAGAATGCGGCTACCACATGTGGAGGCAAAGATTCCCTGTAAAAAGGGGGTATGAAGTAGAAACAAGAATCGATATTGAAGAGTGGGTTATTACATTAGCTTTTCCTATTGGAAATCGACTGCATAGAGGAACAACTACCTCTCCTGGCATCTATGCATTTTTACCGACAGAGATGGTGACAAACTTCCCATTCATAATTCAAGCTGATTTTATATTAGCATCGTCAAGAGAAACAATTCTATTGGATAATAAATGGAACCAAGGAATTCTTGAATGCATCCCTCGTGCTTTTGTCAATGCATTCACTTCTCTTGTGAAAGGCACGGAAAATGCTCCCATTTCAACTCTACCTCATGTGTTTGGGTTCTTGCCTGTCAATACTTCTTCCTATTTAAAATTGAACGATGTCAGGGAGTCCATCAAAGAAAATTTGGTGAAAGAAAGTATTATGCCTTGTGAATCGTACTCCGAGCAGAAGTTCTTCTATAAACCATGTGAAGTTGGTAGGCTAATCTCAGCCTTTTGGAATATTTTGATTGAGGCGAGGGACCAAGGTGTGGCCTTACATAATATCTCATCTCATGGAAGGTATATCCTAAGTTCTTCGTTCGATAAAGAGGAGTACAATCATTTTCTAGAATTTTTGGGAGTGAAATATGTGGATAATGAATGGTATGCCAAGTGCATCCGCAGTTCAAATCTTGTGTTGGGATTGTCGGAGGATGTTTATCTGGAGCTTCTCCTTTTTCTTGCTGAGAGATGGAGGTCCTGTTTTCAGAAAACCAACATCAAGAATGTTCCGCTTTTGAAGTACGTTAATTTTCTTGGAAATTTGTCCCTCAGTAGTATCAATGAAGTATCCCACGGAAAGATGTTCCGATCATCTAAACCTTGTTATGCGTCATGGTTGCTTAGTTGGAATAGGGAGTTTGCAACGGATTATCTTTTTCTGCCAAAATCGACACAAGAAGCTATTGGGTCATTTTATAAGCAGCAGGTCCTGTTAGATTGGCTTGGGAATCAAGTGAATATCAGGGCAGTGACCTTTCATGATTATGCACTTCTCATCAATAATTCCCTCAATAATGATCGAAAGCTTGCTGTAGATTATGCTCATTTTCTTTATCATTCCCTTTCGAAAGAGTATTTGTCTGAACAGAGAGTTAATCAACTATGCAGTAAAATGCCGCTTGTTGATAACTATGGAAGGGTCACCACATATAGGCGAGGGATTCTTGTCCCTGCTAATGGAAGCAAATGGGTCGAGCTGATAGGTTCAAATCCATGGAGAGGTGAAGATTATGTTGAGCTAGGGGAAGACTATTTGCAACCAGCCATCCATGTTGGTATGCTCACGCAGGAGAAAGAGCTTATTAATTTCCTGAAAAATCACGTTGCAGCTTCTGATATCCCCTATTTATCACCTCCTAATGCTGTTATTCCCACCATGTCTGCTCCTTTGACGAAGAAAAATGTGTTCTTGCTTCTGGAATGGATTCGTAACTTGAGAAGAACAGGGGCTCGTGTTCCGGAAAGATTTTTGAAATGCATTAAAGAGGGAAGCTGGCTTAAGGTTTCTTTAAGTGGTGTTTCTGGCTACAGACCTCCTTCAGAGTCATTTTTGCTTAACTCATCAAATGGACTTCTTTTGCAGAAGGAGTCTGTGCTCGTTGACATTCCATTAATTGATCAGCTATTTTATGGTGATGAAATAAATGTCTACAAGGAGGAGTTAAGAACTGTTGGTGTGATGTTTGACGATGGAGAAGCATGTCTATTTATTGGGAATCGTCTAATGTCTCTCGCAGCTTCTTTGAATTTAACCAAAGACAACGTCCTTTCAATTCTGAATTTCATCAAGTTTTTGAGGCTTAAATTAATTTCACCTGAAAATTTGGTCAATAGTATTAAAGGAGGAAGATGGGTGAAGACTAGCCAAGGCGACAGATCTCCAAATGAATCAGTTTTGTTTAGTCAGGAGTGGGAAGCTGCTTCCCAAGTTAGCAACATTCCATTCATTGATCAAGCTTACTATGGTGAGGAAATTCTTTCCTTTAAAGAAGAATTGCAGCTGATTGGTGTGGCTGTGAATTTTAATCATAGCTACCAGCTTGTTCTCGACAGATTAAAATCTCCACCCTATCTTTCTTCTTTAAAACCTGAGGCTGTTTATTTGATACTGGAAGGATTACATTCTTTGAGGTCACCAGACAAACTTGTTAAGTCACTTGAGAACGTGAAGTGCATAAAGACAAACATGGGATACAAATCTCCATCTGAATGCTTTCTCCATGACCCTGAATGGGGTTGCCTTTTGGAGGTTTTCAGCATGTTCCCACTGATTGATGAAATATACTATGGGAGCAAAATCTTGTCGTTTAAAAATGAACTGAAGCAAATAGGTGTGGTGGTTGATTTTGATGAAGCGGCCAAAAGATATGCTCGCATTTTCCAGCAGCGCGCATCATTATTTACTATTGGAAAGGATAATGTCATTTCATTTCTTGATTGCTACAGAAAGCTAAAGAAAGCTAAATTGAATTTTCCTTCAGATGTCAGGAAATGCATTCAGGATGTGAAATGGTTGCGAACTCGACTTGGTGATTACAGAAGGCCATGTGAGTGTGTTCTTTTTGGCCCTTGTTGGGAATCTATCTCTCCGATCTCTCTGCTTCCTTTCATTGATGATAGCGATAAATATTATGGTAAAACCATCCGTGAATATGAGATAGAGCTGAAAAGTTTGGGCGTTGTTGTTTCTTTCAAAGATGGAGCAAAGTTGGTAGTGGATAGTCTATATTTACCAAAAAATCCAAGCATCATAACTCCTGAAAATGTAAAATCGTTGCTGGAATGTGTCAGGAATTTTCAGCATGTTATGACTGGGCCTTTGCCATCATCATTTATGAAGAAAATAGGTAAAAAATGGCTGAAAACATATTCAGGTTATGGCTCTCCGGAAAAGTGCTTGCTGTTCAATGCTGATTGGGCTTCTTTCTTATGTCGGAATGATGGACCTTTTATCGATGAAGAGTTTTATGGGTCCGACATCACATCATACAAAAAAGAGCTTAATTCTGTTGGAGTCATAGTTGACATTGGAAATGGGTGTTCATTGCTTGCCAGTTACGTTGACTTTCACTCGAGCTTCACTGCAATCAATCGTATCTACAATTATTTGTGTGAATTCAAATGGGAGCCTGCTCACAAGGACATGAGAAGAATTTGGATCCCAAATGGCAATGAAAATGGAGAGTGGGTAAGCTCGGAAGAATGTGTTATTCAAGACAAACATGGTCTCCTGGGCTTGCAATCAAATGTTTTGGAGAAGCACTATGAAAAGAAATTACTGCACTTTTTCTCCAAGAATTTGGGAGTTAAAATGAATCCTTCTGTTGAAGACTACAGTAAAATTTGGAAGGAATGGGAAACTTCTGGTCACCGAATATCAAATGCTGAATGTTGTGCCTTTTGGGGTTTTGTTGTAAAGCAGTGGAGCTTGAAGACCGAAGAAATTTTGGCTCGAAACTTGTCGAAACTGCCAGCCTTTTCATATTCCAATGGGTTTTTTCTTGTTGACAAGCATGATGTGTTTATTGCGGATGACCTGTATCTCAAGGGTCTCTTCAAGAAGTCTTCTTCTTGTGCGCTTTTTGTTTGGTATCCTCAGCCCAGCATGAAATCTGTTCCTCGGACTAAGCTGCTTGAAATTTATAGCAAAATTGGTGTGCGGACTTTGTCTGAATCTGTACAGAGGGAACTATCTGTAATGGATGGTGCTTCGTTCAAGCAGCTGAATCCAAGAGAATTGTTCATTGGGAAAGGACTGCTGACACTTATTCTTGGTTTCCTGAATAATGTTTTTCCAGAAATGGATGCAGAGATGAGGCATGAAACTGTAAGAGGCCTTATCAATGTTACTGTTATTGAGACACGTAAACCAATTACGATGTGCTATAGTTTGCCACTTTCATCCGGGAATATGATCAATGTTAAAGCAAGCAGAATGCTACGATGGGAGAGACAGATTTCAAAGTTTTTTATGCAGAAGTTGGACGTGAGTGGTGGACGTAAAAATGTTATTCAGTATGCTTCGCATTTTTCTGAAGTAGTGTCTGAAGGAGTGCTATGGGAGAAAGAAGATGACATGGTGCACAAACTTTCTGAGCTGATTAGGTTGGGTTTTCTGGTGGAGTTTGACAAGGAAGCAATAGGGTTTCTGATGGAGACCAACAATTTGCAGATATTTCTGGAGGACGAAGAGTTCATTTCCTCTACCTGTCCACCTTCTGATTAGGTATGCTTTATCCTCTTACATTTGAAGTTTTTATTATTTTTTTTTTATTCTCATTTTAGTGTCTTTCAACTAATGTTATAAGAACTGAGTTCCTGATATGGAGATCCTTTGGTAGTTATGGACAGACATTTACACTCTTTGTTCTTTCATTTTTTTTTTCCCTGAAGCAGGTGTTCTGTTCATGAGTATGGGGGGAAATAACAACACGAGCTATGGAGAGATCACATGTAGACGAAGTCGGTCTTCCTGATATGATTAATCTACCCTGAGAATGCTATGTGTCTATCTATTTGTATGTTTTAATTTCCTTTTCCCTTTCAATGCTAGTAGGCTCATGTTGAAGCATGAGCGAGCGCCTAGACTTCTGCACGTTAAAATAATTTGAATTATCTTAATTGGTATTGATCATTAGACTATATTTTCCTTTTTTTTTTTCGAATTGTAATCTGTACAGACCATCCTAATAATATACTCATATTTCTTTACAACTATCCTATGGTTAATCCATACAAGTCCCGAGTCACATGCCGAGTAATCTTCCTAGATCCAAACCAATCTGCATGGGTATTACCCGAAACAGTAAACAGAGTTTTAACTGCCTGGTTATAGCAATGGGAGAGCTTTTGTGAGAAAAAACAGCGAAGTTCAAAACAAATTTGGTCCCTGGTCCCAACAAAATGGAACATGTTTCCAGCAAGATGAAAGGAAAATTTTAAAATTTCTAATTAAAAATAAATTATGGCACAAATTTCCAATTAAAAAAAATTATGGCTCAAAGACATTCTCAGTAGAAATAAAATGACATAGAAGACCACATATTCGCCATAAAATAAATATATACAATCTCATACCACTGGAAGCTCCCACCCAGAGTACACTCCACGCTCTGTAACGCAACATCTCTTTGATCCCCTTACCTTTCCTTGTCAATTTCTTTCCCATCGGACGATTTTTCAACATGTGTGTATATATATATGTGACTTGTCTGTCATTGCCAATTCCTTCTTGTCAAACTGCCACTATCACCACCTGTGATTCGATTCGAGTCCCCAACTCCAGATGCCGCTGCCATAGCAACAACATCAGGTGGTATATCCAAACTTCCACTCCTCCTCCCCCAACTAGACCGCCTGGGGTGTAAAATACTTCGCCCCTCTGTCCCCCCATCTGCACCAAGCATTCTGCTCAGGTCCGGAGATGACTCAGCCCTGTTCACACCATTGTCTCCTTCAACTTCACTTAGCCCAGATGCAGTGTCATCCCTAACGGGCTTCCTACCCGCTTCTATGTGCCCATCCACGCTTTTCCCCAAGTGTGGGCTTGCAAAGCTACCTCCCACTACCCGGGGTGGGACCCCAGGCTCTTTCTGCACCTTCCCCCTGAATTTGTTTTTGGATGGGGGAATACTGGTGAAGAATACCTCTGTAAAGTTCCGAATTAACCCTTTGTTGTATGGGTTGGTTCGTTGATCGTATCGATATCTAAAATTTTCATATGTAGACTGCAAAAACATAACAGAACTCAAATTAGAATCCCTTCCTACTTTGATGTGGATTTCGTAACTTAAAAGGGGTAAGTAATTATTTACCTGGTTTGTACTGATGAGATAAAGATGGAAGACTGTAAGGCCACCGACAAACCAGACTGCTATGAATGCGTATATTAGTAGTACTATGGAAGCTGGGTAATCAGTCATTGTTTTCCATATGGCTTTTGACTCCCTATCCTTAACCCTTAAGATGAAGACCCAGCAAAAACCAAAAACATATATGCAGAGCAGAGTTGCCGAGGAGACAAACATGAAGAAGAACCGGTAGTTCCGCTGCATCCAAGAAAATATTGCTTTTAAAGGTAGGTCAGGAAACTTAATTATTTAGTTCTGCATATCGAGTTATCCAGGTTAGAATAATCGTATAACTTACCAGTCCGATACACTGTCCAACCCAAGGACAGTGATGGTCAAATCGCTGAACACAATTGTTGCATATTGAACAGTGTGAACAGCGTGGAGGTCTATAAAGCATGCATGTATCACAATATTTGATCTTCACAATTGTACCGTTGACATTTACGTCCTTGATGCGAGGCAAACGTAACTGTGGTGTTTGTCCTGGCCTGACCTCATTGCTCCCATCATAACTTTCTGGCTCTGGAGGATGTGCATTACGAGGAATTATTCCAGGATCTCTTCCAGAAGTAAGTAGAAGGAGGACTAACACCTATAAAAGCAAATACATGCAAATATTCAATAGTTCAGTTTCCATTAGAAAATTATAGTATGTTCATATATGAGCTTCTTGACATGTGATATAAGCAGCAACACAAATAAACGTGAAACCTTACTTAGATGCTTCAATCAACCTTAACTGTAAGATAACGAAAGTAACCATTTCTTAATTGGAAAAATAAGCACATCAAATGTCTATCATGGAAATGGAGAGATAAACGCCACCAATTTGGATTCAGTTGTGTAACTTGAGACGTAGTGGGTACTCCAAGTTTAGCTCAAAACCTTAGTTACTTCCAAATTGAAGCTTAAGATTCGCTTGGTTATTCACGAGCCCGTCTCTAGTAACCTCTAGCTGATCCATCTATAAAGAATCCGAGTAGCTCGAATTTTTATGAAGTGATAGCATGTTTATTTTAGTAAACTTAAGCTTATGAATATTTACCAACAAAAATTGAAATTTACTAGGATTGACTAGTTTATCACACAAGTTTATCACAGGAGAACTCTACCTAAGCAAATTATAAGCCAAGCTTGAGAAGCTTAATTACACCCCTATCACAAGTGTAGCAAATTTGCTATCGGCTATAAATATTATTGAACTCTAGAAACACCCTCAATAACCATGAACTTACAGCAAAAAGATACTTCGAAGATGGAACTATACTAGACAATTAAGAATGCAGGACTTACATATATTGTGAATACAACAGCAACGACCATAATTAAGATCCCGAAACTATCAGAATACTCATCCATCAGTTTCCGACCAATGAAGCCACAGAAAATAGCAACAGGGGTAACTATAAGGAATACAGTTAGAAATATTGATCTCACATCGGGCCCAAAAATCAACCTCCCCTGAAGAAGAAATACCTGCAAAGTAGAAAAAACAGGCATAAAAATGCTACTTATGGCAACCTTAATATGTCAACCACAAAATGAATGAATAAAGAATTGCAGTCATCATAATCTGTTTTCTGATGTATCTGCTCCTTTTCTGAAGTTATGTGTACCAACTAGTATTAATACATAACATTAAAAGGGCTAACTTGTTTAAAACATTCTCTCCTTCATGCTTTTCTAATAATTAAATTTCCATCTAATAGCAATTATAGATGAAATATGGTAATCGGTGGATCTGATTGCACCTATAAAAGGCATATTATTGAAACAAACTCGTGTAAATGTCATTACTTTCTTGCTTGTAGTGACAAAGTACCTCTATCTAAGTGCGACAGGTAATAATATAGATTGAGATGATGGATTCACTTGATTAGACCACCATCACAATGAGCCATTTCTCACTACCAACATGGATTGCCCATGAAGTTATGATCAATTTGATTTGCAAATGAAATTTTCTGCAGTCAATTTTGTAGCTCAACTATATCATAATAGCCAACAAGTTTGATTGCTTGTTATTGAAGACCTTTGCCTCCAAATTAAACCAAACCCCCAATCTAGTAGAGTTTAAGTCGAACCGCTAAACACAGTGGAAATCAAAAATCAGACAATTCTAATCCTGAATAATCTTTATGTAACAATCATACAAAAATGAAAAGAGAATTTAACAAAAAAGAGAGGGTGCTACCGCTATTGCATGAACTGGATCTTGAAAATCTAAGCTTGTACCCTAACTATCAATGAAATTCAATAAACCGAATCCACGGCTCAATTTCACGTAATATGAATTCTAAATATACAAACTATGAAAATAGAGACTTACGTTGCTGCCTTTCCATGTGCGATATGTTCGAAGCTCGACGGACCCGTCGGTGGTGGAATCAAAACTCTTGGGCGGAGGCACCACGTACATCTCTATCTTACAACTCTCTCGCTCTTGAAAAAGAGAAGCCAAATACACTAGTAGTTGTACGTATGTAAGGGGCAAAGGTCAATGGGAAAGAAAAGGCAAACAAAGGCGGCTCTTTTACGATTTTGACTTTGCCCCCCTAAAAAATTCCTCAAATTCCGGTGACAATCACCGGAAGAAAGAAAAGTAGTCGCCGGCGGTCAAAAATTAAACAAAATAATTAATTGTGGTAAGAAGAAACTGCAAGTTAACCCATGAATAGAAAGCGAGGTGATCGAATTAAGATTTACACAATCTTGGGTCCCTTGTCAGAGAAAGTCGTCAATTATATGCTTCTGCGACTGGTTCATACTTCTCTCTGTCTCATCAACTGACGCCATGTTTTGCTGAGTGGCACTATGTACTCTTGTGGGCCAGTGCTAGGAGGACTGACTCGAACTCTTTTTCTGTTTATAATTTGTGTGCGTTTGATAGTAATGATAAACAGTCAAAGATTATGTTTGATAAATTATAATAATTTAAATTTAAATTTAAAAAAATTAATTTATAATTTTAATTTAATTTTAATTTTAATTTTAATAAAATTTTAAATTATAAATCACGACGATTTGAAGAATTTCCACTGATTCTACCAAATAAGCTTCATACGAAAACGAAATTGAAGAAAATTGAAGAGTCCAGCTCGGTCAGCACTCTCATCCCGTCTTCCCAGTATGATATCCGTTCCAAGATAGAATACTCCCAGTCATTCAAAAAAAAATTAAAATTATCACCCTAAAAATGTAGCATTTTCTTTTTCTAAAATTTTAACAATTTCTCTCTCTATTTTCTTTTTACATTTTCTTTTTTAAAATTTGTCAATTTTTTAATTTTTTTTAAATATTTTTCATGATATTTATTTTCAATATTTCATTCTCTCTCTTTTTTTGTCTCAATTTAAAATAAAAATAATTTCTATAATATTTTTAAATTTATTCTCTATGTATTTATTTTATCTCTCAACTTTGTTTTCCCATTCTCCTTTTTTTTTTCCTTTCTCCAATTCCTTGTTTTAACTCTTTTATTTATTTTTTATTTATTTCACTTTCAAAAAAAATTAAGTTCTTAATTAGAATTCCATATCTACTAATTAAATTTTTTATTATCTTTAACTATACATGAAACACAATAAAATTATATTTTAAAAGTTTATAATTGAATTTATATTGTTAAATTAAGACTTTTGTGTAATAGATTGAATATTATATACGTTATTGCTATTTTTATAATTTTTGCTATCAGTCATATAAAGATCTAATTTTTAAATTATTTTTTTGTTAAAGTGATATAATAAATATTTTATTTTTAAAATCAATAATGATTATGGAATCTCCATCACTACGTTCTCAAACACGATAATAGAAATATTTCATTCCCAACATTCTTAAACATTTGATTTACATATATGTCATTCACATTCTCGTGTGCTAAACATGGCGTGTAAGTTTTAGACTCATGCATGCATATTAAAAAATGTATTAAATATAATAGCTTTATAATTAAAAATTAAAAAAAATTATAATTATGTTTTATGAAAAGTTGAAAATAGTAAATATAAAATAAAATAATTTTTTAAAAATAAGATAGAGAAGAGGGTATTACAAAAAGTTAAAATATTTATTCTCCTTTAAATATGTAAATGACAATTATTTAAAAACAAAAATAATCCTCTAAAAAGTCCATTATTTTGAAATGAATGGAGTATATGCGTTCATTTTAACACTTAAATAAATTAATACTCCACTCAAATAAATAATTAAATAAATACTCCACTTTTCCTAAAAATAATGATCAAATAATTCTCATAGATAATTCTCATAGCCTTATATTGTATATTTCATTTGTCGTTTTTTTTTTTTCATTTTCTTAGCTTCGCCTCTTATAAAAGAGAATAAGATGGTTATGATGCGTCCATAATTTTGTCCTTTTGTTTTTTTTTTCCTCCTTCCTTCTTTTGCCATTTCATTTCTTTTTTTTTCCTCTTTTTTTCACCAATTATTGTTGTTATCATATTATTTATTATTATTTATTGTTAAATTATAATTTTTTTTTGATTTTTATTAAATCAAGTATTTAAATATTAAAATTATAATATAAATTTGTAAATTTTGAAAATTTTAAAAATTAATAAGAAGATTGGGGACGCATCCATAATCTTTTTTTCATTTCTTCACTAATTATTCTTGTTATGATAATATTTATTATTAAAATCATAAATACTTTTGAGTTCTATTAAATTTAGTGTTTAAAATATTAAAATTTAAATTTGTAAAATTTAAAAATAATAAGATTTTATTATATAGTTTATAAATTACAACATGTATTTTGACATCAATCTAAAAAAATAAATTCAGGAACGAGTCCCTTTTTTATTGTTTTGTATATACATTTTTTAATCACTATACTTCTTACTCCCTCTGTCCCACTTGAATCGCAATACTTTGATTTTTTGCGGAGTTTAAGAAATTTGTTTGATGTTATAATTTAAAAAAATAAATAGTGAATGAAGTAGTAATATTATAATTTAAAAAAATATAATAGTGATTGAAGTGGTGGAGTATAGTATTGATATTATAGATTTAAATAGAAGAATAATGATTAAAATGGTTGACCATATTTGATAAAGTAAGGGTAATTTAGACAATTAACATTATTAAAATTTTCAAATGTGGGACGTAAAAAAAAGACTAAGTGTTGCAATATAAATGAAATGTAGAGATTATAAAAGAGAATAAGAAGGTTATGACGCGTCTATAATTTTGTTCTTTTGTGCTTTTTTTTATCCTTCCTTCTTTTGTCATTCATGTTCTTTTTTTTTTTCATTTATTCACTAATTATTCTTGTTACCATCAATTAAATTAAGTGTTTGAAATTTTAAAATTGTAATTATAATATAAATTTTTAAAATTTTAAAAAAATAATATTTTATTATATAGCTTATGAGTTACAATATTCATTTTGACATCAATCTAAAGAAAAAAAAAATCCATGGATGGATCCCTTTTTTTGTCATTTTGTATATATATATATATATATATATATATATTATTTATTCTTGTTAGCATACTATCTACTATTTCATCGGTCCCGAAATTATAGATACATTTTTGTTATATTTAATTAAGTTTTAAAATGTTTAAATTTAAATTAAAATATAAATTCATTAAATTTTCAAGATTTTAAAATATTAATATTTTATATATAGCTTGCAACATTCAATTTAAAATTAATCAAAATAAAATAAATTCACTTCAAATTTGAGTTTTAAGATTTCATATATTTACCGTATCAAAAGAGTGATGGTAAATTACATTGTACTTTAATAAAATTAACTAGAATTAAAATTTAAAAATAGATGGTTACAACTTTATGTTATTATATACTCCCTCAATTTAAGAAAAAAAATCTTAATTATATTTTTAAAGTCAATTTATAAATTAAAATTACTATCCTAACCTTAAAAGATGAAAATATTATAACTTGTAATACTTCTTCATAGAGTTTACAATATTATGAATATATGACCTAAATCAAATGAATAACTCTATTTTTAGTTTATGAACTATAAATTATTAAATTATTTATAGTAAAAAAAACTTTTAAAATAAAAATAATTATAATAAATACCACGTGCTTTATAGCATGGTACTTACCTAGACTAGCCTTCGGAATATCATTTATACTTAATCTATTTTAAAATTAGAGATATTTTTAATTTATATTCAATTAAATAAAAAAATTAAATTAAAATATAAATTTATTAAATTTCAAAAATTGTAGGTTGCAGTATTGTATATATAGTTTACAACATTAACATCAATCAAAATAAAATAATTTAAATTTGAATTTTAGGAATCAATCGAAATAAAATAATTTTAATTTTAATTTTAATTTTATGATTTTAAGAATTTACTACATTAAAATGTATATTTATCTATAATTTTAGAACGAATATAATACTATTATACTTTACAACTAAAAGTAATAATCTTTTACTACAGTGTCGAGCTCGTTTTGTATAACTTATTTGAAAATATATTATAGATTATTTAATAATTAGATTATTGAATAAGTGATTAGTTGTGTTTAGTATAGTTTTTTTAAAACAGATTGTTGAATAAGTTTACGAAACTTAGGCCTTGTTTGGTTCAGCTTAATGGTGGTGATTATAACTTTTTAAAAATTATAATCACTTCAGAGTTCTGTTTGTTTCGACTTATTCAATAAGTTGACTTTTGATTGTACAAACGACTAAAACACCAATAATCACTTCTAAAAAACTAAGTTTCATAAACTTATTGAATAATCACTTATTCAGAAACTACACCAAACAGAACTAACCACTTATTTAATAATATGATTATTAAATAATCTATAATCTGTTTTCAAATAAGTTGTACCAAACGAGCTATTAACTTTTTAAAAGTGATTATTATGTGCTTTAATAGTTTGTACAACGTAAAATAAACTTATTGAATAAGCTGAAACAAATAAAATTCTAAAAAGGATTATACCTTTTAAAAACCTATAATAACTTCCAAAAAGTTTTACCAAACAGACATGTGTAGTGGTTCAACCACTTTTTGTCTTCTTGGGAATTTTTTTTCCCTTCTTTTTATTTTATCATATTATTTGTGACTTCCAAATTTTGGAATATTTCTAAATTTTGTATATAAAATTCTTAAATTTAAATTACAATATAAATTTGTTAAAAATTCAAATTTGTATGTAGTAGTATTTGATATACACAACATTTACATAAATTAAAATAAAATAAATTGAATTGAATTTGAATGTTAAGATTTCTCAAATATAATAATTTACTACATTAGAATGCATATGTATATATAATTTTAGAATGGAGAGAGTTCTACTATGCGTCTAAGAATAATAATCTATTAATATTATATTTTATTCTAGATAAAGCTTTTTGTTTAATATTTTTTTATTTGGAATATGATATGATTTGATATGGTTTATAATAAATGTCAATTTTAATTCATAAATATATATTTATTTAAATATAGTTAGTAACAACTGATAATAAATCAATGCATAAGATACTTAATGGATGCATTTCTTTTATTTGTTTATTCGTTTTTATCATGGTTTCCTTTTTAATAGTAATACTCTTTTGCTGACCGTTACTTTTTTTTAAACTCTTTTTTTATTTCCAATAATGACTCCCATTTTAATTTTAAAAAAATACTTGATATGTACAATATTTTGAAGTGATATACTTTTTATGAAACATTAACAATAAATTAAATATGTATTTTGATAAAATTATGACTAATATCAAAAGAGGCATGTTAAGTTTAAAAGAAAAAAATACGATAACTTGTGAATTAATTTAAATATTATATAGAATATGGGATATAAATTATTAGATTTTCTTTTATATACTTTATTTAAAAAAAATATTTTTCAAATTTTATACTAAAAAATTATAATAAGTACTACATGCGAAGATCGTGGTACTTCGCGCGTGGTGTCTCCCTAAAATTATAAAATGGGAGTAAGAGACTCTTGTAGTGTCTTTATGATAAAAATAATTTATTGCAGTTAAAATAAATTCTTCTTATTTAAATTAATTTGTTATTAATTCAGATTCTCATTATGCATTTATTATGGGGGTGGAAAAAAAAAAGAAAGAAAACTGCTCACACATTTTTATTCTTACCCTGCATGAAACTATGAAAGGCTAGTTAAGAGTAAATTATGAATTATGCAGTTATTGTTGGAACCTTTTTTGTAATCTAATTTTAGTAATAGCACAATAATTATGATAAAGTATTATTTGTCCGAATTGAGTGATATTCATTATTTTTTTAAGACAATATTCACCCCTTATATACTACGAAATGTTATAATAACGAACTTTCCTCTCAAGATAAGACAAACACATAAATTTAATTATCATAAAATACTAAGTGCATAATTAGTATTTAATCAAAACCATAATAGGAAAAAAAAGAAAATAAAACCATTAAATATTTCAAGTATTATAAATATTTAAGGGAATTTATTGCATTGATTTAGAAATAAGAACTCAATTTCTATTTATAAGATTTCCTAACATCTCTTTGAATAAACGTATCAATTCCATAAGTCACATTAAATGATGAAAACGTGTAGTCGTTCCATGGATTACATTGGTAAAGATGTGCTATTTTTTATATTAAAAAAATGTCTCTTTCTATTGAATCATCACTTTTTTTAATATCATATATTTGTATAATAAATATATTAATTTATATTATTGAAAAATTTGAAAATCTCCAATACTTATTTGTGTCCACTGTCTTTTATTGGTCGGTCAAGTAACTTTTATTTCAGTTTTAATATGGGGCCATCTGAGCGGAGTTTAGTTTTTCTTTTTTGGCAGACCAAAATGCTTATATCCTTTTTATGTAACAGCCTGCAGATGTGGTTTCTAAATATTGTATTGATTTGATTTAATAATTATATTTTAATTATTTAATAATAATTATTGTAATAACCATTGAATTAAGTTAAAATAGAGGATGAGATAAATAATAAAACAAATAATTTAAGTCCCAAGTTTTGGTGTTTGTTTGGTAATCAATTTATATTCTTCTTAGAATTTATGAAATTTAAACGTTATAAAATTTTAAATTTAATAAACTAAATGTATGTTCAAAAATTTGTATTTACAACTTGCGCTCAACATATAATTTTATTATTATAAATTTTAAAAAT
>JAUMHB010028734.1:0-22521 GCA_032359685.1 Pittosporum tobira | reverse complement strand
AAAATCTATGATAAGGAATAGGGAAAAGGTGAACCCCGTCAGGAGAATGGTTTAAGGTAACCCCTCCGAGAGATGGTACCAAAATTTTAAAATCTACTGAGGGATCGTGTAAGGGGCGGCTACATATCTCGTTACTACACAAGGTAAAGATCATTTTACCATAAGTAGTTGCGTCTAGCCAGAGGGCTTACAAGAACTACAAATTTGAATTTATATAATTGATCACTTCTGCAACATATCAAAAATGCCCAAAAAGAAATGAAAGCACCAGATAAATGTATGCCAATATTGAAAAAAAAAAGAAAAACAATACTTTACAACAATATCTGTCAAGCTATTTCACAAACTATGCTCATATCAATGGATTTTTTGTATTTCATTTTTTTTTTTCTTTCTTTTGTGTATATTTTTGGCTTACACAGGATTTTGGAAGAAGATCGTTATCTCTTCACCTGAATATGCCGCTTTGGCTGGACTACCATTGACATCGCTTGCAGTCTTTTAGTTATCTGCGTGAATGATGGCCTCGTTTCTGGGTCAGGTGACCAGCACTCTTCCATCAAGTTTTTCCATTCAGCATCACAACGTGCAGGAATAGGTGGCCGAAGTGTGTTGTTTACTATACCACCTTCATCCAGAGTCAACAAGAGAAATGATTATCAAAAACAGAACTTACTAATTAAACTTGGAAGTGTGATTAGTAAATATGCAAGTAAGGTATAAAAAATCACAGATATGAATATGGTTATACATGAAGAGAGTTCAAATTATGAGAGAAATACTATAGACTATTTGAAACAGTCTAAAAAATTGCCATATAATGACAAATAGTAATCGTGAATCTTGATGACACATATAATGACACTTGCATAACAATGTTACTTGCGAATAATTCAAATTTTGTTAAATGACATGTCATGTATCAACAAGGAAACTAAATAATTCAAATTTTGTTAAGTTTACTTCTAGTAAAAGTACAAATAAAATTTGAGACACGATCTTCAAAATGGAGAAGATTCATGAATAGTGAATATTTCAAAATGGTAGCAGGCTAGTGGACTCTTCAAAATAATATCAATGTCCACTTTTCCTAGTGAATTTATGGTAGACCATAAAAATAAAAACAAGTAGTATTGTTCATCAATATTCAATATTATGATAGATATATGAGTTTAAGATTTCCCATGACATGCATAAATCTATAGAGTGCAGAGAAGTATGGGTGTTGGAGTGAAGAAAGAAATAGTGGAGGATAGAAAGTAATTTTATTTATTTGAAAGGAACATAAAATGTGTCTCAGGGGTCAAACTATATGATTCTATGAAAATGCTATAAACTCAACTAAAAAGATTATTGTTAAATTCTACTGGGAAAATGGGAGATAGACTCCAAATCTGAAGTGCCAACAGGCCCGAAAATCCTAAATAGTTATGAAGGAAGCAAATTCAACAGAGAACTGAGATCTAAGAAGCACAAATACTGACATGGGATATAAATACAATACAATACAAATATATCCCCAATACATTTTTTCGGAAGATGGAGATTACAAATATATGAAATATTCTCTATGAAGTATCTGAAAGTATCCATTGCTATCAGTATCCAATAAGGACGTGTCATGCTCTTAGAAGTATTTGTGCTTCCTAGACTGAGACCCTAAATTATCGTTTACCGCAAGGAAAGTTAAAAATGAAGTTTTGGCATTTGTTGTTTGTTCAGTAAATGAGCTTACCTATGATAGCACCACAATGCATGCTTGCATATGGCTCCTCACCAGTCAAGATCTCCCACATTGTGATACCAAATGAGAATACATCAACCTGTCGAAAGTCATCAGATATAAAGGAAAAGAGAAAATGGAAAACCAAAAAAGGAGGATGACACTCAAGGTTTACGATAAAAGTAATCATTTACAGTATAGAGTTTAATTCTGACCTTCTCAGAAACACGACTACTGCTACCATTAAGTAGTTCTGGCGCCATCCATGGAAGTGTTCCTCGCACCCCACCCGAAACAAGTGTGTTACGCTTAATTCTTGACAATCCAAAATCACCAACCTGGAAATTAAGGACCTAAAATTTAAAATGAAATACTTGGTGCATTATATGAGCTACATTCAAAAAGCTTACAAATAATGAAATCTGAAATCTGAAGTTCCATTTGAACCAACCATTAAATCATTTATTGAAAATAACTTTTTTTAAGCAAAGGACTGTTTATATGATAATTACCTTGCATATAGGTCGTTGGGGATCTCCCAAGTTGACGAGCAAGTTGTCACATTTCAAGTCAAAATGAACTATATTTTTCAAATGCAAATACTCCATTCCAAAAGCAGCATCCCTCGCAATTATAAGCTTTTTACGACGGTCAAGTGATCTGCAAAAATGGATTTGAAGATCCATAGATTTATTTATTTCTCATAAAGGATGTGAAATAAGAAACTAACCAACATACCTATCCTTTTTTAAGAGGACATGCCGCAATGACCCGTTAACCATGAATTCTGTTACAGTAGCCAATGTTCCCTCGGGTCTGTCGGGAACCACCCCATAAAATGCTACCACATTTGGATGGTGAAGTTTTGACAGGATCTGGGCCTCCCTCCAGAAGTCTTTGGTCTGTCAAAAGTAGTGAAATTAGAGATTTGAAAGACAGTAGCACCCTTTTTTTTTCTCGTCTAAATTTCTTCATAATTTTTAAGTAACTAGCATTGCCTTCATTCCAAAAGAAGGTTGCAGTTTGCAAACAAAAAAAAAATATAGTTCCACAAAAGCGAGTTTCATTTTTAATGATGATAATATAAAGTTGAAGAATGTCCTCAAGTTTAACTTCCCAGTTTCACTATAATGCCATTATTACTATCTAAATACTCCTTGCATTTGAGGGTAACATGGGATCAAATATTCAGTGTTCAAATTTTGCAAATAAAATTCTTTTTATCTGGAACAAATAGAGTATTGGTTATATCGTACTTTTTCTCCAAAAAGTCTTGGTGAAAAGTCATAACCTAGTATTTCATATAACACTTAATTAAAAGTAGAATAAATTGCCTTGAGTGAGAATTCAGATTGTTGTAGTTAAGTTGGGAACCCACCAATCGCTCTTGCTCTGATGATCTTCCAGCAAAACAACTTTTTTTTATTCGCTTAATAGCAACATCTGTACCCCTCCATTTTCCATGATAAACTGTTCCAAAGGTACCGGATCCCAACTCTTGTAACTCTTCAAGATCATCATTTCTTATGATCTGCAAATACATCTGAGGATTTAGTAAGGAAAAAAAAAATTACATTCTGTTTGAATCAGAAGTTTTCATTCTTGAAAAATCTAGAAAACCACAAAATGCATTGTAATTAATAATTCATGCATTTATCAGTTGAGATTATAAATTGCAACCTGCAAACCATAAATGCCTGCTTCCATTTCAGCAATTATAGCATCATTCATAGATTCATCTTGATCGTCATCTTTAGCGTCCTACAAAGAAAGAGTAGTAACTCAAATACTCAAAAAGAACTAAACCTCATCTATTAATATCTATAAATAATAGAGAATATTACCTGGCAATGAGATCCTAAAGTCATGCACTCAGACTCTGTTTCTCTAGAGGATAGAACTCCATCATTATGTTCATCTTGCACAAGTGGCACAATTGCCGAGGTTGAGGGAATGTTAGGAGGTATATTGTCAGTGACATCTTCAACAATAACCGCCAATTCGGGCATACTTCTGTTATCATGGTTATCTAAAGGATGTGATTGGACAAACATGGCTGAATCTTCTCTTTTGGTTCTGTTTTGTAGACCATTCACCATGTCCTCGTAGAAATAAGTCACTTGAGCTAAAACGGCATCAGAAGCTGGACTCATTTCTGATAGATTAGCCAATTTAGTTAAATTCATAGGGTTTTCTATTATTGGATTCCGAGAAAATTGTCCAGGGACTTGCGACTGTTTTGTTGAGTTATGAACATTGATTCTGAAGTTGGAATTAATGTACTTAATGTTTTCCAAATTGTTTTTATGTTCCATGTCATAAGTTTGTACTACTTCGCTATCATATCCTTCAAGGACATTCTGGTGTTGACCCGCAAAAGAATCTTTTTCCTCCGTCCACTTTATCAAATCTTGATCCCATTCATTAGATGCCTTCCCAGCTTTTGGTACCGTTAAAGTTGGCAGATTTTCAATGTTATCCATAAGTTGTTGCTCATCTATCTTCTCTTGCTGTTGCATTGTCCATTCCTGTGACAAACTCGATGTTGCATCCGAGGGTGATTTTTCAGCTTCAAAATTAGATCGGGATGAGGTTACCCCTTCTTCCAAGCCATAATTTGGCTCCTCTTCATGTTGCAATTCAAAGTCGGAGGAAAAATAAGAAATTTTGTGTTGAAGGGTCTGTTTGTAACTCGGAAAACAAGGAGGAAAATGGAATCGAACAAGATATTTAAACTTTCTTAACCATCAATCAAGCTATGTTATAGGAGCATAGGAATTTTGCATTGTTGTTAACACTATTTTTTTTCGAAGTACAATTAATTTAATTTATGTTAGCAACTAACCATGATAATCTTCTCAATGTTAGATTTATTTTTGTTTTCTTTTTCCTTTTTTCTCCATGTTTTTCAAATTCCAAACAGAGTCTAAAATGTTAAATTCAGAAAACAAACCTGTTGGATTTTTAGAAGAGAAGACTTTTTTTGAATGGATTCCCAATTTATTGAGCATATTCTGTTCATCAGCCAAATCGACTTGACCATGTAGCGTAGAAGAAGTCAGAAGATCTCTAATAGGGGTACGCTTCTTGTTGGATTCTACCATACTTTTTTCTTCGTGATGATAATTTACCACTGGAGCCATTTCAAGAGGATGATTACAATTATAAGTTACGGAATCAACATAGTAAGGTTTCTCATATGATTTCTTCAAGAAATATGGGTTGTTGCCTTCATGACCATCTGGGAATGCAGGATCCTCATAGACTTTCATAGGGGAATTCCAAGGAGACTGGATATACGACTTGGGTGTATTGAAAACGTGAGCATTTGGATTTAAGAGCATCAAATTTTGATTATTGGGACTACCTCCGTTCCGAATCTCTTGTGGATGAAATGAAGTAGGAGAATCTCTTTGACAGGTTGGACTATTAACCAAAGTATCCCCTAACTTGCTTTCCCTACTTGAGCTCTTCCGGAGATTAGAGTCCAACATGCCATTAACAGCAATAACGTATTGATAATCTGCATCAGTTTGTTGCACTGTTCTTGCTTCAAAAGCACAAGGGCTCTCAGGATCATTTGACGATACAAGAAATATTCTCAGCCTTTGGGAACTTCTTTCAAGATCATGATATTCATCGATCATAAGATGAAGATCCTCATCAGAACATACAGATATAAGCGCATCAAGATCCTCACCAGGGAGCTGATATTTTATTGTATGAGGCTGTTTACAAATAGCCAAAGTTTTCCTTGTAAGTTCTGTATAAGTAACATTTTTCCTAATGGATATTATTCGTGTCTCGCCACCAACATATTTAAGTTTCCCATCATTAGGCCGTGGTAGTATTCTTCCTCCAAAGCTGCAGAGAAATTTCATTTTGCCAGATAAAGAATAACAATCTGAAACTCCAAAGCCATGAGCAAAAGGGTGAAAATAATGAGGAGAATTCGATTTATATGGAGTTGTTGGACAATCATGACTACTTTCATTAGAGAAGGTCCTTGGTTTTTGCCCAGTGGCGCTATAATCCATATGGTATCGGCTTGACCCATCGAAGTAAGCCTTGTTCTCTACTTCTCGTCCTGGACTTTTACTCGGAGAAAATTCGGAAGAATCTTGACTATTTTTAGGAGATTCAATATTATCATTGTAAAGAAGCTGTTGGTTATTGATAATGTTAAATCCCACCCTCTTCTGCTGACGATTATCCATATCATTTGCGGCCCCACCTTTTTGCGGTGTGATACGATCACGAAGAAACTCAGGAGCAAATTCTTCACCAGTTTGTACAGAAATGTTAAGTAGACCTTTTTCCCCATGGAAACTGTCACCTTCTATAACATCATCGTTGAATTGTTGACCTGAAGTCCCAGGAACTTCACTTGTCATCGTCTCTAAGAAAATTGAAGACCATTAACTTTTGTTAAACATCAAATCCTTTTGAGTCTTCTTCTGAATTCTTATCACAAAATTCATACCTCTGAACTCTTCATGCAAGTCTTCCGAAAAGAGAATTCATTTAAGATTTTTCTCTTAAATTAAATCTCAGCCCGGCACACAATTGGGTTCTTTCAGTTCTCGATTAAAGAATGCCTATATCTACAATATCAACCCAAATTTCACCAAAAAAATTGCAAAAATCTTGGTACAATATCTCTTCAATGTGTGAAAACTCATTAATTCTATAGCCCACTGCCTTGTTTGTGGCTAACAATCATTGGAAAACAACTTTAATATACATAAACATAATTCACGGCTCCCACATTTCAACATTATCCATACTCTTTCGTGCATTGACAGAGCATCTGATTTTCAATAGAATTTTATTACCTACATTTAAACAAATGAAGCACTTTTAAGGAATTCAAACAATGAAAATAATAAGCATTAGCGTACACCCAACAAACAAAAAACATGAAACAAATTATGGGTCTGTAACAAAAATTACAATTTAGGTGTTTCTCCATGAAAACAAAATTTACCCACATTATAAAATCAAATTCTAGCTAACATAGAACGAATTGTACCTGTTTGCAACTCGGAAAATCTTGAGTAAACACGTGATCAAATCACAAGGAACCAAAAATGAGGAATTATTGTTAAAATTTTAATTTTCTTGGTGAGGTACATACAGGTTGACGAAGAGAGAGAGAAAGAGATAAATGGCCGTTGCAAAGCATTGGTCTGGGAGTTTCAACGAGGGATCAAATAATTTATGAATCTCCCTCCTCTTCTCTAAGAAGTGAATGATCTGTTTTTTTTTTTTTTGTTTTTTTTTTAAATACATTCCGAGTAAAAATTGCTATTACGAGTAAAATATAGTTATACAAGTAATTTATGAATAATAATTTCTAATAATATTTCTATTGAAAGACATGAAATAAACATATATATTTTTTTACCTTATATCTCTCTCTTTTTCATTAAAATAAAATAAAATTATATAGAATTTCATGTGACCACTTTTGATTTTTTTTTTTTTATCATTTTAAAAAAAATATACTATTTCCTTAGAGAGATGTGTACTGACTTATTTTTTAATTAATTTTTCAAATTTTATAATTTAGTACAAAATTATTTTGTTTTAATGAAAACTATAATTCTCATAAGGTAATTAAATAAGATAGACAGATTACAGTAAAATTTAATAAAATACTGTATTAAAAATGCATGCAACTTCACAGAAGCACTTCAGAGGCTCGAGACGAGCCAGCCTGACTTCAATGGCAACCACCAACACAATACATATAGCACTGAAAATGCAATAACGTACCTGCACATCATATCGTATATAATACTTAAGACATTATTAATAAAGTCTGATCCCGTCACTGATTGAATGACTACTTAAAATATTATTAAATAATTTTTCCAACACGCCCCTGATAAATTACAAACATGAAGTCGACCTCCCTTTATAAATTGCAAGCCTCCACTTAACAAAATCTGTCCCCATTTTTTATTTTTTTATTTTTATTTTTTGCTAACAATAATTTCAAGAATATCCTTGGTTAAGAGCTTAATCCCTCCATCTTTCATGGTAAAAACCAGGGATTGACATATATTACTGGTAAAGTAAAAATTCATTTTACCAGTCCTGTTTTCTAATTTTTATTTTCACCCTTTTGATTGATTGTTTGTGGATACTTAATAATACTCGGTAAATATTAAAGTTCATTGATTGTGGAATGTTGTGTAAGCGTGTGTGTACATATATCTTAAAGTGTATCTTAAATGTTAGGTGTAAAAATCACTTGCATTTTGCATATTTAATACGATATGTAATAATACATGTAACCGATCTCACCGGTCTGACAACCAACCGCTGGTTCAACCAATGACCCAACAGCCCAGTAAGATTTCCGGTTCGAGACCAGTCCGGATTTCAAAACAGAACTAGCAACTAGTCCAAAAGAAACAACTAAATTCCAAACATTCTATAGGCACATTTGGTCGTTAATTTCCACTCTTATAACAAAATTTTATATTAAAATTAAATAATTGTTAAAATAAAATAATTAGCTAGTTATGATTTAAATTGAAAATGAGATAATAAACGGAATAAATAAAACTCATATTCTCCGAGAGGAATAAACATTCACTTATCATTCTCTCATCTTCTTCATTTTTAACAAAATTTTTGAAACTAAACAACACATTTCATTCCAACCACCACTCAATTTCAACATAAAATTTTATTTCATTCATTTTCGTTAAGGAATGAGAACCAAATTCAATATTATGGTTTAGTTACGCATAAACATCAAATTATTTTGTTATCACACAATAACATTGTGCACTCCGCTGCAATGGCAGAAATATATTCCTTCTCTTAAATTTTATTCCTCTTTCGGCAACTATATCACCAGAAAAGAATACCCACACACGATGCAAAAACATTAGAACAGAACAATTGGGATATAGATACAAACCACCACAACAAGAATTATATAGTGCATCAAGATCACAACTAAAGAAATTTTCTTCCACACATAATTCTATCCAATATATCACAACCAGATCATAATGTCGCAAGGAGACAACAACTCAACAAGGTGAAACCATATCCACTGCAGTCTCATGGAGTTATCACAGCCATAATTTTTCAAGAACAGAAAGCCATATATAGTCTACACAAAAAAAACGATAAAGTCTGCACAGTATGGGCATGAACACGCATATCTCCTGTGTTTTTTTACCTATATGAATCTGGACGCTTTGGCTTGGTTTGAACAACAGCCTCGATCTTCTCCAGCACAGCAGGAGTAAGCAATGGGATGACATCAATAGCTTTCATGTTCTCTTGAATCTACATTTGCCAAATAATAAATAAGTGCGTAACACGGAGAGCCATACAAAAGCTTCAAGAGAGTAATTTTCTTTTAATGTAAGTTTTATCTAGTTCTAATTTTAACCTCCCACTTCTCTTCCATTTCTTCTTATTTTACGTTAGTGTGGTAAATAGATGACATTCTCTCCTTTATATTTGTTTCTTTTCATCTTATAAGCAGGAGAGAATGTTACTTTAACTCCCAAGCAAAGCAGAGTGACAATTACTTCCTTTTATACTCCCTCCTCTTCCATAATCACATGAGTAAAGTGGAGTGACAATTAACTTCTTTTAATGTAAGCTTTGCTTGAAATGAAATTGTTGTGTACTCTATAAGATTGGTTTTTTGGTATATTTTCATGTAAATTTCAAAATCTTTACATATGGTTTAGAACTTTAGATGGTATATACATAAATATATACAACTGAAAGACAAATATATGAATGCCTTGAGAAACTCCTACGCGGCATGAGTGTTAGGCTCGGGCTCCCCCTCTACCACCTAGGTCTGCCTAACGATCAACAATGTTATAGGACATTCGAAATTAAAGGGGGAACCTTTAAAGTTGGAATGGAGAAAGAAGATTAATCATATCGACAAACTCCCATTAAAGCATGCTAAAAACAATGGACGCAACAAATTTGTTGGTCATCCTAACAATTCATCGCTGACGTACTGAACCCAGCACAAAAATCAAGAGTAAAAAAGTCAACTACGACAGAAAATAGAAATGATTTTGCACCCTTCACATAAGAAGATTCTGAAATCTGAACTGACCTGATGTTCCTTAGTAGCACCAGTAATGACTGATGATACATTGGGATTTGAAGCACACCAAGCAATTGCAAGTTGAGATAACGGGACTCCTAGCTCATCAGCAATTGGTTGCAATCCTTTGACTTTTTTGAGCACATCATCCACCAATGTTCTATTGGCAAGATTCTACAAGGCAGCGTGTCATGATTTAGTTCTAATAAAAACGAGAGGATTATATTATATTAGTGCTACTAGATACCACAAAGAAAGTAAAATGAAAGTAAAGATATTCAACTACATAATATTATTGAAAAAATGTATGAAACAAAACAATAGCTGTTTCTTCCACTTCATTCAGATAATCAAAAGTAAGCTTTTATCAAAATTCTATGACAAGGAAATAATATACAGATGCCTCCGTCAAACGTACTTGATTGCAGCTCTGCTCTTTCAGTACAAAACAGAAATAGAATCCATATGTTATGGAGGAACAAAACTATAAATTCAAAACAGATGCCTTTATTTTAATGTTTAAAGCTACTCAAAGCAGCCATACATTATATCTTAAGAAATATGATTTTCAACTGCTTAAATGCATCTGACCCAAAAGCTTCTGCATCAACCCTGTACAATTTAGTAGCAGTGCTAGAAATATTAGCGCAAATTTCCCCAAAAATCGGCTAACAGGAATTCATTGAGCTGTCATGTCAACCCTCATCTATATAGGATCAATATGAGTGTCACCCTTCATCAATATAGGATCAATATAAATAGATATTTTCTACGGAGGTTGCAAGATAAATCTATTATGCAGTGCAAATAAAGTGATACTTCGTTTGACAACACCAAAACTACAAATAAATTTACCTTATAATTTTCCAAAGCAAACCGACTATCAGGTGGAGCAGATCCTGAGTTATATTTTCCAGTCAATACTCCTGAGGCAAGTGGACTCCATGTGGTAAGACCAAGTCCATAATTAGTATACAGAGGGAGGTACTCAACCTCAACCTGCAGTATTAGAAGTTATGGCAGAATTAAACCAGTCATTGACTAAATAAGCAAAGAGTACATAACAGTCATATGACGACTAGATAGCAGCAGATACTACTGGTAATAGACTAATAGTATGAGCGAATAACATCTTAATTATTGAACTGAAAGAAGATATATGAAAAGCACAATATCCGCACAAAATATTGAATAAACAAAGTCATCCACATGAGCTACAGAAACCATGCAACTTTACATTCATAATCATTTTAGCAAGTACACATAAAGAAGTATAATATACCGAGCAACCTAACAATGAAGCTGTGGAACCCCTATTAAAATCTAATGAATGGAAAGGCAAACCTTGCGCACATTCAGAACAAAACAATAATTTAAGACTTCCAATTGACACAGTGAACAATGACAAAACAAATGAAACTGCAGACGCACACCAAAATAATTAAAGTTGAAATTTTACTATTAAGTATGATGAATCTAGAAGTTATTGTGGTGAAACACTTGGACACGTGTTTTATTCTTCTTTTGTTTTCTCAGGAACTCAAATAGTAGATAAGGAAAAATATAAGAAGCATGTCAGTCTGCACTGCATACTGCCATAAGTGCAAGTGTGCAACTTCCCCTAGTCTAACCAATCCACTTTTCAGAAAACACCTTACTGCCCTAATGTGTCTATTTATCATCCAAAGTTCTGCATTATTCCAGATAAGGGAAGTAGACTTTGTTAACCTGAACTTCTGGGCAAATTATTAGCAGCCTGTAATACATCATTAAAAGCAACCCATGCTGGTGTAAATTAGAAAGTCAACCGAGCCACATAGTACATCTCCTATTTTTATTACATCATGTGAAAACAACCCAAAAATACAATATACAAATTGTAAGCATTTGTCTTGTGGTATTTGCTGCCTAATGTTATGTCCAACTGTCAAGTGCGACAAAGGAGACTGCTATTGCATCTGAAAATATTGCTAATGATCAAGGACGCACAACACAAATACAGGCACTAGGGAAGCCAAAATTTTCACTGTAGCTATACCAAGCATGCATGAGACATTCCAAGAGTCCACATTTATTCCAATCAACGTCTCCTAAAGCAACAATCACAACCCACTTCATGGTTCAAAGCATTAGGTTGGACTTCCGTGAGACGTATCTTTTGGACTTTCAGATTCAGTACTCAAAGGAAATAAGGAATATTCCTTGAAGAGGTATTTCAGTATTATATATTTTACATGTTAGTACCTATTATGAAGGATGATGAACTTTCCATGTATCCTGTTTATAGCCCAAACCAACCCATTCCTACATTCAGATTTAATTATCACAAGTATCCAACATACATAACCAATTGAAAAGATATGTATTTCACTTCATACAAACCCATATAGAGAAAATAATCCAACCTCAAACTAAGCAAATAAATATCGATCATCTGGTGCATGCCCCAAAAAGAAAACACCTCTTCCACACAAATTATTTCGCTAAGAGGAAAAGGTAGATACAATATAATAATGTATACTGGAGGCTTAAGCATTTTAACAAAACCATAGTTTTGTTATGCAATTTTTAACCAAATAATGTTGTTTTAAATATACATAGTTAGCGTAATATATTTATTGTATCCATCGCGACCACTTTTGTTAGTTAATGTACCAAACATTTCACAAACCATACCCATATCATATAAATACAAGCACACCTAAAATCAGAACTCAAATGCATTAAATACCAAAGTGTACAGTCATTTATACCTTATGCCTAGAGAGCAAATTATACTCGGGCTGCTCCACAATGGGGCCCATGAGGCCCAACTTCTCAGCAATCCCCCAAGCCTCGGTGATCTGTTGGGCAGACCACTCACTTGTCCCCCAATAATAGGCCCACCCCTTCTCAATCACATAATTCATAGCCCTAACTGTCTCCTCAATCGGAGTCGCAACATCCGGCCGGTGACAATAAATCAAATCCACATAATCCATATCAAGCCTCTTCAAACAAGCTTTGGTACCCTCAATGATGTGTTTTCTTGATAGCCCTTTGTCGTTGGGACCCGACCCCCCCCAGAAGATCTTGGTGGAGATAACGACGTCGGATCGCTTCCATCCGAGCTCGCGGATAGCTTGGCCCATGATTTCCTCAGCGCGACCGTTGGCGTAGACCTCGGCGTTGTCGAAGAAGTTGACGCCGTGATCGCGGCAGCATTGGAGGATTGTTTTGGCCTCTTTGACGTCCAGCTGGTTGCCGAAGCTGACCCATGCCCCGTATGAGAGTTGGGAGACTTTCAGACCCGACCGACCCAGGTTCTTGTACTGCATTTTGTTCTTTGTTTCTGAGACTCGTTTTTGCCGTGTGTCTGTGGGCGAGAGAGTGAGATGGAGAATGGTTAGTGAACGACGACAAAGGCAGCGATATTCTTAAGGCTGTTGGAGCCTTGGAGAAAGGGATGACCTATGAATAAATTTATTTATTTATGGATAAAAAACATATACAACTGATTTAAAATGTTAATAAATTATTTTTTAAAAATTAACTTTGAATATTGTCAAATTAGAATTGAAATGAATTTATTTGAATTTTGAAAAAAAAATATGTTTTATAATTAATAATTTTTTTAAAATTTTAAATTATTTTTAAAACTGTATGAGTTATAATTAAATAAATTAATATGATTTTAAATATCAAAATAATATAAATTAATTTTTTTTAAATTAATAATATTTTTATGTTTTAATATTGATGGAGTGTTATCCAACATATTTTAGAAGTTTTAATTAAGACATTTTGTTAGTTTTAAAAGGTGTAGCCTGTGGGTCTGTAATTCTGCTCTCTCGGTCCATAATTTTAAATAGCTTTTCTTTATTTATGATGTCCTATAATAAATACGTAATATTTATGTTTCAAGAATATCAAGAAAAATAAAATAATTCAATTGTTCATGTACTTTTAAAATTTAAATAAAAATGAGTTTACAAGCATTCTTATTTACATCTATTTTTATCTTCATCCAATACATCTCGTAATTTTGTAATTCGAAAGTATAAGGATGATTTTAATAATTATTTCATGCAAATATTTTAAAAATTAGTAAACAGACTCAAGTGATGATAGAAAGGTCTAGCGTCTATAAAAATTTAAATAAAAAATTAATCAAATATAATTAAAGATTAATTAAACATAAATATTAATTTAATTTAATTAATTGCCCAACATTTAATCAAATATTATTGAACCTAAGCGAAAACTCCTACAACACTACTTTATAGTTTATACACATTTATTAAAATCCAAAATATAGAATTATGAGAGGAGATCATTTGAACTTAATCAAGTTCTTTATAATAATGTTTAGTCTAAATTAATCATAAAACAAACTTAAACTTTAGATAGTCAAATCTAAACAACTAAGCTCAGTTCAGTTAATCAGTTCCACCACTAGGCCTTTTTACACAAATCAGCGTCTGGGCGATTTTGACATAAAAGTAGTCTGGACTACAATGAGCTGGTCTGTTGTGGGATTAGACAGGTGAAAGAGAAGTGATATATTCCTGGGAGATGCTTGACAAATACAATGATATATTATAATTATATTTAATTTAATATTTTATTATTATTATTAAATTTATCTAAACAGAATCTAAATCAAAAGATGTACGGAGTATTATTTTTGTAGATGAAAGATTAAGTGGTCAATGAGAGATCTATTAATAAATAAATAGGATAAATGGTTAAAATTATAGTGGATAATACATTAAATTAGATGAATGGTTAGAATCAGTGTTTTAAAAGTTATGTTTAGGTTATGTGAATTTCTGATTAAAACAATTTTTTATCAATTAAGTTGGATGAACATTTACATCTTGTTATTCTTTAACTATATCTGATTAATTTTCATTCAAATTCGTCTAAATGTTACACACATTGTTGTCTGATTTTGCCTAATAAATATTCATAACATTGGTTAAAATTGAATCATTGTAACTATGAGGTCACATATTCGAGTTTCACATTTGAATCCCACGTTAAACGTGAATTTATTTCATCTTTGTTCAAGTAGAATTTTGATTGTGTTTTATATTTACCTCCTCTAAATATCTTTCTAAAAGGATAATAATAAATGACCTTGATAATTCCATATGGTTCTCTCTTAATTTTCTCAAAATTTTCTGAAGTTTGGCTCGCAATAGACTCGAATATGTTGCAACAAGCTACTAGGGCAGTAAATGAACTATCCCTAGGCACATTCATATATTTTCATTCAAATAAAATAAAAATAAAAATAAATTGGTAATTCATGATGATTTTAGACCATTAAAAAAATAGAAATAACAGCAGAAACAGCTCAAGCCACAGGTAATACAAGAAACATTAAAACCTGCTAAACCTCTAATAACCTCAATTCAAACAAAGATAAATAGGATGAATTTAGCCTATAAGGCAATTTGAAGTCCAGAATTCAAACTAGAGGCAGTAACCAACATTCACTCATTCATCGTACTCACGACATACTATCTTACCATATAAGAGCGATATTGATTTTTGAAAAATTAACTTTGAAAATTTTTTCAAGTCAAACAAAAATGATTAAGTACTCGATCAACCTAAAAAATAATCCACTTTAGTTTCTTTTCCCTCAATCACATTAACTTGTAATAACAAGCATCTCCAAAAATAAGAATCTGATAACCTCTGCCGCAGGGGCACTTGATCTGAATGGTTAAGCATTCCCCTGTCCTCTCCACACACACTCCTTCCTCGTCAATTTCACTCTCAGGCTCCTGCCAATCAAAAAACACATATGATAAACTGCAGTATTTAAATAATTAATCACTACCTAAATCAAGATTATCAACACTGTTGATTATTAAATGAGGATAAGTTTTAATTGCAATTTTAATTTCTTAATTTTATCTATTTATTTGTGGGAAGAGAATGAGACCTTGGGATTTTCAGTATGGTTATGGTTGTTATATTCACTGCCCACTTGTTCTTGATCTTTTCGTTCTTCTTGAATGGCTTGACAAAGCCATTCATTCATAAGCCTCAAGGTACCCTTCAATTTCTTCAACTCCTGCAACCATTATTTATTTTATTATCAAAAAATTTATTAAAAAAATTAAATTCTAATTAATGATCATATTGCTTGTAAAAGATAACCAACGTCGGAATTGGGGCTCTCTCCTCTAATTAAATCCTTAGCCATCTTCGGGTGGAGCACTGGCCGGAGAGAAGGCAGAGAAGTTGGTGGCAGTGGGGTGATGTTTGTATTGTTTTCCGGCGAATGAGAGTTTGAAATTAAAGCTGGGGTTGGGTCAGAGATGGTGCGGAGGAGACTGTGGGGTGGAAGAGAGAAAAGATTCACCGGAGATTGGATATTTTTGTTAAGAGTTTCTGGTGAATTAATGGTCGGAGACGGTGCGCCGGAGAGAGAAAGTATTCGCCGGAGAATTGATAATAGTTAGATTTTCAGGCGCCGACAATTGTGGGTTTTTAATGATTGTACCGATGGGTTCGGAGATGCTGCGTCGGAGAAGAGTGTTGGAAATGTTAATTTTGCCGAAGTGGTCGATGAGGTAGCTGATGACGGCGGGGGCGGCGGATGAGGAGGGTGGTTGTGGAGAGAAGTTGAGTTTCTTGGAAATGGGTTGGTCTTGGTCTTGGTCTTGGAGAGATGGTGATGAAAATAGTAATTTTCTCTTCGTGGACCCACAACTGCTGAGCTGCTCGACGGTGGGGATAACGATGGTTACTAGGTGGTCGCCGTGGGTGGTGGTGAAAGCGCGAGTACTCGTCTTTGTGTGCTTACTCTGTTCTTCCAGTTTTGGAATTTGAAGGTGGTAAATGGGGCGATTCTATGTCTGTCCTTTTAGGTTGAGACACGTCACTAGAGATTTGGGAACTTTTGGGACCCAGTGGTAGTTTTCTGTTATGACGGTTATCATGTGAATACCTGTATTATTCATTTCTTTATAATTTATTAAAACAATTTACTTTACCCATCCAGGTAAGATAAAAGAACATTAACTCCTATGTAGTGACTATTCTAGCCAAAGAAAATTACCATTTTGCCCTCAATGACAGAAATCCATAGTTTCTGACCTTCTGTAAACTATAAAGAGCCAAAATCAGAGAACGAGGCCTCCTTGATGTAAACAAACTACTACCTTCAAAATTCAGAGTTCAATTTGCATTGCTGCTGCTCCCAACTTAAAATTCACTTATGCTAGGAGTTCAACTGAAAAGGCGTACAGCTTCAAACTTTTAGTAAAGAAATCGGAATCTAGAAATCAAACTAGATATAAACTGCATTCGTTCATTCACACTGCGATAAAAGTGTACAATCAAATCTTATGCTACATGAATTCCCGTAGACCATTATGCAATTACCACTAGCACTTAATCCAAATTAAGGAATTAATTTTCTACAAATAATCGACAGCTGTTACTAAATCTTATCTACTAAAAAGAAGTGAGTGGCCAAAAATTACATCAATTTGTAGTAGACAGCATTTCCAGAAAGAAGGATTTGATAGGATTTGGTGCATGGGCAGTTGAAGCGAATGGTTAAGCATTCCCCAGTCATATCCAAACTCACTGCCTCAATTTCATTCTTACACTTTGCATCCTCATGCTCCTGTCAATACAATTTTTTTTTAAATAAAATAAAATAGACCATATATGAGAAACAAGAAACTGCATTGTTTAAAGAATCGATGGCTAACAAATCAAGATTCTGAACTCTATTGATTACTCACTTCATTTCACAAAAAGAGTGCTATTAAGAATTTTTTGGTTCCATGACACATTTTAAATTTTAATAGAAAATGGTACGACATTTTCAAAGTTGCTATCGCAATTTTATTATCATATCACTCTTACTAAACTAACTCCTCAATATTTTTAGGGTAAAATAAGAAAGAAAATTATTTCTTTAATAATATTTGCAAAGATTTCAAATCGGACTCTTTTGTTTAGAACCTAATTGAGTATTAAATATGATAAATTTGAACTTTGAAGAGAATGAGACCTTGGGATTTTCAGTGTGGTGGTGGTTACAGCCCACTTGTTCTTGATCTTCTTCTTGTTGAATGGCTTGACAAAACCATTGACTCATCACCCTGAAGTCATCCTTCATTCTCTTCAACTCCTGCAACAATTATTTATTTAATAAATTCATTTTATGGCCGCACAAAAATTAAAAGTAAATAAATAATCAAAGACAAACAGTATTGAAAGAAAACCAACCTTGGAACTGGGGCTCTCTGCTCTGATTAAATCCTTAGACATCTTCCCCGAGCTCAGGCGATCTGACAACTTCCGGCGCCGGAGAGGAGACAGAGAAGTGGGCACCGGTGGGGTGATGTTTATATAGTTTTCCGGCGAATGAGGGTTCGGAATTAAAGCTGGGGTTGGGTCAGAGATGGTGCGCCGGAGATTGGTATGCACTGGAGATTGAAAACTATTAAGAATTTCAGGCGAAGGGATGGGTTCGGAGATGGTCCGTCGGAGAATGCTTTGCACCGGAGATTGGATACGATTGTTAAGAGTTTCAGGCGAAGTGATGGGTTCGGAGGTGGTGGGCCTGAGGAGTTGGCCGACGGAAGAGGAGGGTGGTTGAGGCGAATGAGGGTTTGAACTCGAATTGATGGGTTCGAAGATGATGCGCCGGGGAGGAGTATTGTTCGTAATTTGGATTTTGGTGAACTGGTCGATGAGTTGGTCAGTAACGGCGGTGGCGGAGGCAGAGAAGGACTGTGGTTTACGAGCTGGTAGGAAACGGCGACGTCGGCGACAAATGCGGCGCTGCTCAATGGTGGGGTTGGCGATGGTTATTGGGCAGTCGCCGGAAGAGGGTGTGATGGTATCGGTGAAGACACCACCACCTCCTTGAATTTCTTGATTGCCGGTCATTGTGTGCCCACTCTCTTTTCTCCGAGTTTTCTTAGAAAATATTTTTGGATTTTGAAAGTGGTTAATAGGGGGAGTTATTTATTTATAGAAAGAGAGATATTTTGACACGTCATTAGTGTGGAATTCCTTTTAATCCCGAAATTATTATAACTGATGAATCCAGTAGCATTTGGTGGTCAGTGGTAGATAAAACTAATTTTTCAGAATCTAATTAGATTTATGTTAATTTTTAATTTAAAAATATTTCAACTTAAATATTTTAATTCAAAAATATTCTTATATTTTAGAACGCTTTATGTGTTAGTAAAATTCCTAAACAGAAATTGAGACAAGAATTTAGAGAAGCTAAACATGGAGGAGTAGCTAGTACAACTCTACCATCAAAACCTTTTGACCTGCATTTCTTAAATTTGTAGCCAATGAAGTGAAATAATGGCAAAAGCCAGGCGACAATAGCATCCAAATTTATACACAATGAGTTTGATGCCAGCTGCTGTAGCGTTCGTCAGCGGTGACCATGGTGTTGTTGCAGTATGCTGCAAACATTATGTAGTAAGCACAACGCAAGTATCAATTTGAAACAAACAATAAATATAGACATGAAAAAAACACAAAAAAAAAAAAAAAACAAAACAAAAACAAATAAATTAATTAATTAAACGTTATTACTTTGGGAGTAGTAGAGCACATTTGAGGTTGCCGTACAATGTATATTTGATCACCATGGCTATTTTCCTTGTAAACATCCTGATTCCTGTGCCAAGTCCATAGTGCATACGTGGAATTCACAACCTGCATTTGATATTACATAATTAACTTTATTTTTTTAAAGAAAAAGAAAGAACAAATAAGTGAATAATTTCCGGGCTTTGTTTCCGATAATATAATGCAGATACACTGTAAATGGCATTAGAAGCTTAGACTTTACCTCGAGTATTCCATGGCCAAAGCTGCTCTCTCTGTATGCACTCCATTCCGGTTGTCTGTCCCAACAAAATTTGCCCTTCGCGGGGCCAGAAGAGAAATTCAAGTGGCATACCCCTCCAATTTCTGGTTTGTTGTCCCCAGGTGAAGGACACTTTCCGGGGTCATCTGCGTGTTCAACGTCAATTTCCTCGATGTTCCCACCATCTCCAACCGTTATATAAACAGGCCCACAAGGATCTAAAGTGTAATTGTACACTCTGTTCATCCGCTCATAAGCATGCACCTGGTAAAAAAATTATAGTTCTATATTCTTCACCTATGAGTAGAAATTTAGTAAATTCTAAAAAGTTTAAACTTACATGACCATAAAAGACAATGTCAACTCCATTTTGATATAAAAGTGCTTCCATTTCTAGTCTCATGCATTCAAATTCCTGATAATGTGATGAATAGCTATTATACCATGGAGGATGCCAAGCAGCTACTAACCAAGGGGTAAAGCGGCGGTCAAACTTCTTTAAGTCTTCCTTGAGCCAAGAAAATTGAGCCCCTGCATTAAGAATTTAGTAATCAATACTCCCTCTCTTTCACAAAAAAAATCCAACTTTAATTTTTTAGTTCCACAAAAAATCCGACTTTAATTTTTTAATTTTTTAATTTTTTAAGTATAAAATTAACTTAAGTTTTAACATCACAATTTGACCATCATGTCACCACTACTTACTAAGCAATCATCACATTTTTGGGTTAAAATGGGATAAAAATGTATCATTAAAATTTGCAAATCTTGCAAATTACTTTTTTTGAGAATGGAAGGTGGTAGTAACTAAACAAGTGAAATCCAATGGCAGTATAAAATGAGTGAAACATTAGTATACAAACATGCTTCCAGTATCAGGATGAGATTCATAATGCATACAGATATCCAGCAAACAACAAGGGATGGAATCAATCACCAGTACTGTTGTAGTCAACATATGCACCCAACATGATGAAATGAATTCCTCCGGCATTAAAAGAGTAATAGAAATTACTGTTAGAGCCGGACTCCTCCGAGGGAACTGCAAATCTCGTCAAATATGATTTGAAAGTAATTCCTGCAGCTTGAGGCTCAATCTCATGGTTTCCTTCTATAACCATCATAGGGACTCTTGAGGTCAGGGGCTCCATGAACCTAGACGTTTAGTCCAATTACGTTAGTCAATCACATTGTATCAGTTCATAAGCTCCAATTTTATATCCCTAATAGGCTTGTCCTTTTAGCACATTGTGCATCATTAAAGTTCAAGAACATGCCTTCTGTTAGAGTTGAGAGTTCACCAATTTTCATTTTATTTTTTAAAGAAAAAAGAAACAAAAAATAAAAATAAAAATACAACATATATAGAACTTTAAATTTACCTCCCCCATCCATCCCATCGGGGTTGATACGATTCTCTAATGGGTGCATCAGGAAAGGCACATGAATAGCATTGAGCTCCTTTGCCACCAGTTGTAAGGTACTGATTCGCATAGGTCAAGTCTCCGACAAATAATATCATTGAAGGATCATTTTCGGTGAGATGATCAATGGTTGTTGTTGAATTTCTTGTGAGGCCCAAGTCTCCAACAACTGCTATTCGACCAGGGTAATTGTTAGGCCCAGGTGACTGTAAGGTGTCAAAAGCCTGCTCCTCACTCATAGCATGCAAAGAACTATCTCCACACTTGTAATAATACTTTGTTCCAGGCTCAAGACCTACAACAAGGCCAAGATACAGATGGGAAATTAACTTATTAATCAGTCAATAAAAAGGCAATAGCCTCTGTTTATGAGAAATTATACTCCCTCCGTTCCAAAAAAAAGAGTCCCTTTATTCCACAACAATGGACATATTCTTATGACACAATGTCCTTAGTTTAACAACACAATTTCATTATCATACCATTGCTGTTAAACTAACTAATGACAAGTGCTATTTGAATTCAATATATTTCAATCTATAATTGAAATTTTGTGTCATATATGCTATTTTTAGTTGTGTTGTATAAAGGGAGAGTATTCTTTTGGACATGAATTCTGGTTTGTATTTTGGACATGCAACTTTATGGATCTCCGACTAAAGTTTAATTAGCTTGTATATCTTTGTCTCCTGTTTATATATAATCTTCGTGTTTCATATGAAAGTTTTGCTATTGCTGGCATACAAATGGGTTCTTGACTTGTTGTCTTGTGTTCTCTAGGACCAGGAATTCAATTGGAATATTAGTTTTATTGGCAACGGTGATAAGATTCTTGGGTTTGGGCTCTTGTAGGATTCGTTACCAAGTCTGTTGTTGCTCTTCCCAAATTTACACACATAAATCCATAATTCAGTTTATATCGTAGTTTCTAACTATAAGGATTACTCTAGCTTTAAAATGCTAAAAACGATTTCACTTTTTTTGCTTGTTAAAAAAATTATGTTAAGAATTAGAAGGTTTATTTTTTATTTAGATTTGTGATTGCAGATTGCTTGTTTGGTATTTTATGTAGGTATAATAATGGGGGCACCGGTAACATCGATCAATTTGGTGCAACTAAAGAGTGCCACATCTGTGTAGATAAGTACCCATCCTAGACTATGATATGGCCCTTCTTTTCAGGCCCATGCTCATTTTAGGTATTACCCTTGGCGTCTCTCTGTGTGTTGTTTTTCGGTATGTGCTCATTACTATATTCATCATCAATCTTTTCTTGGGTAATTATATATAATTTATTGTATATAATTTTCAAAATCATTATCTTAATAAGTAAAAGAGATATTCCGAACTTGAAGAAGTAACACTTCCCATCAAATAATTGACATTGTAGATTGATCTTAGTAAATAACTTCTA
>JAUMHB010028723.1:10125-22530 GCA_032359685.1 Pittosporum tobira | reverse complement strand
TGGGGTCCACAATTACTTTGCGGCGTTCCGCACGGGAATAAATATTGCCTAACTTTAACGTTGACATTCTTTTTGTCGGAAACCTCAAAATATTATATAAAGATAAATAATGTTAAAAAATATTGGGTTCTTACAGGGAGACTCATTTAGTAAACGATAAAATAGTTATTTGCTAAGTATTTTTTTGCTCACCCTTACTATCTCGTTTTACCCTTCTAGCAATTAAGGAACTCGGGGAGTCTTTTAAAGGCAAAGAAAAGTCCAAGTACTGAATTTGCGATAGCACTATTATGAATTAATCTAGCTTGTAAGGAGTAATGGTGTACTACGAATAATTTAAAAAGACTTGTTATGTAAGATATATTTTCAATAAATTTTAATATTTTAATTATTATTCCGCTATATAATTTTTGTATAGAAAGATTCATGTAAAATATAATAGTTAAATTTGCTAAATATCAACTCAAGAGAACATAATTAAAGATTTTGATGCCAAAATTCCATGAAGAGGTGAATGAGAACTTTAAGGCCATCGCATATATAATTATAAGCCCACGTTGTCTATTTCATTAGCCAGTTTTAATAAGCCCCAATAAAAATGATATATTTTAGTAATTTATAGACCCACATAAAATAGGCCTATCAATAGTTCTATTGATAGGACATAAACTTGATGTATCAATAATTTTATTTATAAGTGTCATACTTTAACGAGTTCATTATTATAATATAAATTTAGTAGTGTAAAATTAGCTAATTTATTATTTTGATGTACAAATTTATTGTGGTTAATTTTAATGTGAATATGATTTTTCTCCTTTTTTAGTATTTTTTATCATAAGAATAATATTGGGAAAATATCGAATATTTAATATTTTGGGTAATTTAGTATTTTCCTCTATAGTGGTGTATTATTAAATATAATGCAAGAAAATAATATTTTTTATTTTTAAAAATATTAAAGTGTTGTATTATATAGCATTAATCAGTTAATTAATTATTCTTATGGATTATATATTTGATTTATGATATAGATTATTAATTGCAATATGACACTCATTTAGGATAAGAAGAAATCTGTGTAAAGTAAATTAACTTTTAAATAATATAGAGAGAGATTCAAAATATTACATAATGATATATTTTGACTATGTTGGTTATTCATAATTATAATATAGAGTTGGTAATATGAAGTAGGTTAAATAATTATTCTTATATGTAAATTTATTGTTGTAAATTTTTTTAAAGATAAATAATATATTGTTTTTAGTTGTAAATTAATTATAAGAATAATTATTTTGTAAATATTGTAGTTTAGGTTTTGAAAGATTTAAGGTTACCACATTTAGTGGTATATTTTTAAAATTATTTTGTAAAAAATTAATATTGTTAGATTCCCCTACTAATAGAAAATTATTATATTTAGTAGTGTACTAATTGATTAACTACTAATTTATATATGCGTGCAGTACGTGGTATATATTTGGTTTATGGTAAGATTATTAATTTTAGTATGAATATAATTTATGATAGAAATATAAATAAAATAGTAAGAATATAATTATAGTAATAACAAACTGAATTTTAACAATACTTCTTTTAAATTTTAATATTTTTAATTGTATTTTTTATTATTTTTTAAATTAAAATAGTAACAATATAATTATAGTAATAACAATATGAATCGTCATAGTTTATTTGATCAGGTTAATTATAATATGATTCTAATTTATGATAGAAATATAAATAAAATAGTAAGAATATAATTATAGTAATAACAAAATGAATTTTAACAATACTTCTTTTAAATTTTAATTATATTTTTTATAACTTAAAATAGTAACAATATAATTATAATAATAACAATATGAATTGTCATAGCTTATTTGATCAGGTTAAGTAAATTTTAATATTCTAATAAATAAATTTTTAATTATTTTAAAATAAATTGCAACAAACAAAGCTTAAGCAAGATATAATTTCCTAGAGCTGAAAATTAATTTTAAAATTTCGAATTATAAAAATTAATTTAGAATTTTACTATATTTATACGATTGTATTTGAGCACGCAGCCACGCAGCATCGCATTAGGGTACAAAACTAGTGGCAATTGAAAATTTTACTGTGTCTGCTAGGAAACGGCGCCGTGTATAGAAGAGCTCAAAACGATACAGTGTTAAGTGCATGACAGCATGATCACTGTTGTAAGAGCCAGTGAATCTCCACTCCGTGTCCCATAAAAATTGTCAGTACTCTCAATCACCACCACCTTTGGCTATTAATTGCAATTCCATAGAATTGTCCGCCGCCCATTTTCGATGCACTCGAGATCGAGGTAGTTAGTTTGTGCAAATGGTGAACGCCGCGCAATCGCACCGTTTCTGTTGTCCGGCGGCTGCTGCTGCTACCGTCGCCGGAAACCTAGATGCTTTCAACAGAGTCCTGGCTGACCTCTGCACCAGGGGGAATCCAAAGGTTAGTTGTATTTGCCCTTACACTCGGATCAAATTGAGGGAAAGCAAGCGAATTTATGAATGTAAACTTAATATATATATATATATATATATAAATTCCGTCTCGGAAAAAAGAGTCATATTGCAAAATATGTGAGGTTTAAGAATACATTTTTATCCAATATCTAGCCCTAATGGTAATAAAAGAGTCCTCTGCAATGTTTATGTTTTAAAATTATTTTTTTAACACACTTGCCACACCATCTACTGTGAATAAAATTTCTAGTGTTTTGTTGATGTAATGATCCTGCTATCATTTGCTAGTGATTGCATGATAGTGAAGTTCTGATATAATTTGAAGATATTGTGTCATTTTACCCACTACCTCCACTCAAAATTAGAGTTACACTTATACTTATCGAGTCAAATGTGCCATCCTGAAATTCAAAATCGATACAACTTTATGATTTAGGTACAAACTATAAATATTGTCAAGTAAGTAAGAAGTACTACTAATGACCTTATACTTTGTTGCTTTTAACACTAAAAGTGAATTCACTCAACGTCAAAGTGTATCTCTAATTTTGGAATGGAGGGAGTATCATATTTGAAAGTTGGACTCTTTTGTGGATTTTTACGGCAAATGAAACTCTTTATGTGGAATGGGAGAAGTACTTGATATTGTACTTCTTATTGAATGTGGAAACTGCATGAATTGAGCTATTCCTGATTTTAAGTTCAAAATTTCATGTTTCTTTCTCTAGCCCATTCATGGTAATTGGATGCAATGCTATCAAAGAAATTTAGAAGACATAAAACTTTGCTGATGTTAGAATGATAATTTTAAGAATCTTTTCCCTTTTCTTACAATTCGAATTGTTGTTGGTGTTGCTCAGCGCTAGCTTAGATGTTAGATAGCGCCAGAAACTGCTTAGACGTTGTATTTGTGTATGTACTCCAGATCCATTGTGGTGTACAATTTTATTTCCTTTCTTTCCTTTTTTATGGACAAAATTATTATATTTTTGGTGCTTTCATGCTTCATTGGCTGCTTGATGTAGGAAAAACAATTAAAAAATGAGAATGGATAGACAATACTCCTTTCAACCTTACGAATATTAAGAGATATGTTGACTATTATAGAAATTTCCTAAATTGTTCTTCAAAAAATGTGGAGGAAAAGTAGGAGTAGATATGAAGTATAATGATTGAGCGGTCATATATTTCATGGGATGTTCAAAAGAAGAAGTGGAAGGTTAATTTAGACAATTGCATTGGTATTGTTTTCTGAAAAATGAGAGGTTACAAGTTTTGTGGCACATCCCAAAAAAGAACGTGTTGCATGTTTTATGGAGCGGAGGGAGTGTAGATTTTTGCCTATTCCCATAGGGAAACCAGCCACCTGCAAAGTGTCTTGAGGTCACTACACATAGGTTATTTGCGTCTGCAGACAAATAGATGTAACTCAAGAGTTACTCTCAAAATCGATAATCAATACTCACTAAACTTGTGGGAGACTCTAAAATTAATAAACTACTTTTAATACCTTTACTAACTAAAATTTAATAATTACCTGAATCCCCACAA
This sequence comes from Pittosporum tobira, assembly GCA_032359685.1. NCBI lineage: Eukaryota > Viridiplantae > Streptophyta > Magnoliopsida > Apiales > Pittosporaceae > Pittosporum > Pittosporum tobira. The sequence continues at coordinate 18,490 of JAUMHB010028723.1, read as the reverse complement.
TTCTACAAAATAATGAATTACATCAATTTTAAATCAGAACACTTCCAGTAATAAATATAAATATGTCATGCTTCATACTTGTGGTCCCCATCGTGTATTTTATTTTTTTTGAGAAAATAAATAAATTAGGTCCTCACTTTTGTGCTTGCAAAATGGTGAGTAAGAGTACTAGTAATACTTGTTTTAGTTCCTAAACGAGATAGGTTATGGAATTTTATAATCTTATCATTCAACAGTCTCTCTTCGTCCGCATTCTCGATAAAACATTTGTGTGAGGACAAAAAGGTTACCAGGCTCATGGGACTAATAATATAGCATGTAAGAAATTGTCATATATATTTTTTGTGACTTTGTCAAAGAGGATGGGAGATGGTTGAATGATAAAACTCTGGCCTTCAAAAATGCATTTGGGAAGGGGGTATTTGACTGGGGTGTTTGACTTGGGTGTGAAAATAAGTGATATGTTAACTTTATATAACAACAGAGTTATATGGTGGAGCATCATTGTGAGTGAGCTTTGAATTAGTCGTTAGAAATATGCTAAAGATAATTATGATCTTAGTTATTTGTTGTGTTGAAGCTTGATTTTGCGGAGGCAGAAGACAAAGTTAGTTAGTCTTTTCGAGATAGGGTGTTGGATAGGTAAGGTTTTTGTGTTAGATGGAGAAAGTAGATTTGTGGCTATCATCAAACCTCTTATTTCTCGGTTATCGTAAATCGGGAACCTAAGGTGATTCTATGTCTCATTTTCTCTCTATTTTGGTTGTAGATGTTCTTAGCAAGTTGTCATCATATAATGAGGAGGCTGGTTTGATTGTTGAGTGTCTTGTAGGTAGAGATGATATTTGAGCGTCCCACCTTCAATTTGCTGATGATGCTATCCTCTTTCTCTCTGAGGGCATTCAAGGATTTAATAGTGTTGTGACTTTTTTACGTATTTTTTAAGGCATTGCGGGTCTTAAGGTTAACTTGTCTAAGTGTAGTCTCATTGGTATTAATTTAGATGCCTAAGCTCTAGAATCTTATGCTTCTTTGGTAGGTTGTGTCTCTCAAAAATTGCCTTTGACTTGCCTTGGTGTGCCTACAGGTTGTAACCTGGCTCTATTGCATTTGGAATCTAGTTGTGGAAAGGGTACCTAAAAGAATATATGACTGTAGGGGTGCCTTTTCTTCTCTATGGGGGTAGAATCACATTGATTCAATCTTGTCTTTCTAGCATTGCTATTTACTTTATGTCTATTTTTAAGCTTCTGGTTAGAGGGACTACTTCTATTAAGAAAATTATGAATCAATTTGTACAGTCAGGGTCAAAGGAGGACCAGCCAGATAAGGTCTGTCATCCTATTCTTGAACCGGTCTCAGGTCTAGGGAATTTTGTGTCGCATAATCTTTTCTTTGCTTGTAAATGGTGAACTCTTTTTGGCATTAAGTGATTCAGAGCAAATATAGTCTTCACTAGAACAGGTGGGATGTGAATCCAACTTATAGTATTAATACTCACGTAAGGTTTGAGCTCTTTTATTCACTTGCTCTTTTTTAGAATTGGGGTTGGCCGGTTGGGGATGACATTTGTTTTTAGGAAAGATACTTAGGCTTGGTAATACCCCTTGTATGACTTTCTTTCCTAAATTATTTTATATCTTTCTTCTTCACATAATGCTCCTAACTACGTGTGTCGTGTAAACAAAGTTCGAGGAGCCATGAGCATCTTTTGTGCATTATGTTACAACACAAAAGTTATGTAATTATTTTTTCCAAGATCTTTGAGGAGGCTTGGGTTCTCACTACCTCATGCGAGAGTTTGGCGTAAGTTTGAAAAGTTGTGTTAGATTAGATTTTGGGGTTCTAAGCATAAAAAGGATGTGGAAATTCTTTGAAAGTGTGTTGCTTTAGCTATTATATGAGGTATATGGACTGAATGTAATGCTATAATTTTTAAGATACACATCTTCGTCTTCTGTGGGACAGGATCTCGGTCCTACCTTCTCTATAGGCTTTGGTTATGGGAGCTTTTAGAGGAGTTGCTATTTCCAATATCCATTGTTCACTAGTTTTTCTTGTATTTCACAGTTGTATTTCCTTGGATGACTTCTTGTCCTCACCCTATGTAATCTCTTTTATACCTAATAAAATTTCTACTTTTAAAATTATAAAAAATAAAATACAAAATTTAATTTTTCTAATAATTTTAAAATAAAACAATAATAATTTAAAATAGTAGATCCATAACCAATACTCTAGGGCAATACCCTACGAACCACTCATCAGTTAATCCCATAGTAAACTGAGTAACCTAAGAAATTTGTTGTTGGTGCAAAGTTTTTAACCCAAGACCTATGTCAGTTTATTAAAGATATATATATATATATATATATATATATATAAGGTCTGATCTAAAGCAGACAATGGCCTTGGACTCGTAGGAAGCTAATACATTCAAGTCATCCATATCTTACATACTGACACAGCCGCAAAAGGCTTCCCAGTTGTCGCCAAAAGTTTTGTTAGTTGCTGCAAAATTATTTTTGCAGCAACTGCAAAATTTTCTCTGCGATTGCCAGAAAAGTTTGAGGCTTCTAATTTATTTTTTTTGGCCCTTGGATATTGTTTCTGGGATGGTCTGGATTTGTTTGGCTTTTTAAGTCCTTGAAGCCATGTTATGCTCTGGGCCAGCGTATTATCCAGGTCCGCAACAATAGGTGGTTGTGGACCAAGAGTCAGCCAACCTATCTAGTTTGTCCAAAATAAGATCGTAAGGTCCAAAAAGCAAAAGGCAGACCACCCTTGCAAAGCTCGCAATTAATAACTATGAAGGCAAAAATTACACCTATGCCCTTAAGACTCTTATTTTGTCCTCTCTCATGTCTCACCAAAAATAACTACAGAGGAAGAGATATCCTATAATTTCTTCCCATCTTTGTCTCTAGAGAGTACTCCCTTTCCTAGGACCCTATTGCATTACAATCCTCATCCATTTTATGTCTTCACCAGTCCTCCAACAGTGGAGGCCACTGGTTTCTCCACTCGCACATCGCCCACCCTCTTCTTCGAATCTTCAGTCGAGTCCTCTCAAACAGCTCCAAAAGCTCAACCCTCTCTAGTCGCCAAGCCTTCTGCCTCAACAATGTCCTCTTTAAACCATGCATCTACCACCTTCTATCCATTATCTTCACCACCACACTCACTACCACCGTCCTTCCATTGCAACCCATCTCCTACCCATGGTAAGCACTGCCTACACTAGCAACGTCTGCCACACATAACACTGCAACCACCCGAGTTCACCCACAAATCCAGATCGCGAGATCTGGTAGCCAATTTGTCAACTAAAACTCTCATCCCAAAACCCAAATTGCCAAATAACACACACACACGCATGTACAAAAAGGGAAGAAGATGAAGAAGAAAAAGAAGAAAAGAAGCACTCGGAGCCACGACCTGTAAATGATGATAATTTAAGAAAAAGAAGATAGGCCCAAAAGAATAAAATCCTCCTTCGCACTTATTATTAACGAAGGAGGAGGGAGACAAAGAAAAAAAAACCATGAAGGGTAATTAGGTATTTTTCAGCTTCGCAGTTATTAACTCTAAACTTTGCGGAAAATAACTGCGAAGGATAGTCTACCTTTCATATTTTGAGCCCTACGATCTTTTTAAAACGGACCAGATTGTTTGGTTGGCTTGGGGTCCATAGTCACCTCTTGCTGTGGATCTGGACCCTATATATATATATACATATATTAAATGGACGAGATTGGTTGGCTATATGTGTATATATATATATATATATATATATATATATATATATATACTGTATGTATATACACACACACACACGTAAGTATCCTTCATTTCTTTAATTATATATTGTTTGATGCACAGGTTGGTGCTACATTTGCTTTGAGGAAACATGTGGAGGAAGAAGCTCATCATCTTAGTGGAGAGGCTTTCTTCCTTTTTATGGATCGGTTGTACGAGCGAATAATTAGTCTTTTAAACAGCAATGATGTAGCTGAAAATCTGGGTGCTTTAAGGGCTATTGATGAGCTTATAGACTTGAAAATTGGTGAGAATTCCTCGAAATTTTCAAAATTTTCAAAATACAAGAGAAGTGTATTCGAGTCAAAGAGTGATCCTGAAATATTAGTCCTTGGTAGTAGAGTTCTTGGCCATCTAGCCAGAGCTGGTGGGGCCTTGACTGCTGATGAAGTGGAGTGCGAGGTATGTTATTTTATTTTTTTTGAATTTATCTTTATTCCATGATTGATGATTATCTTACGTATAGATCTGAGGTATCTTGTTTTGCCAGGTGAAAAGTGCGCTGGAGTGGCTCCGTGGTGAAAGAGTTGAGTATCGTCGTTTTGCTGCAGTCTTAATCTTGAAAGTAAGTACATATTTTCACGTGTGCTCATTGGCGTTCCCTCTTCTGGCACCGTTTGAGTATGGCTTCAGGCCCAGTCAATCTAGTTTATCACTACCCATATTGTTTAAACAATTCATTTACTTTTATTTGTAAACCTTGTAAATTTCAGGTTCACACTCTTCAGACCATGCTGTTTACTTGAGAGAAATTTAGTTTGTTTAAGAAATGTTTTATTTAAATTCAAATAAATGAATGTTTTCTGAACGGAAAATTCTGCTTCCTTTAATATTTTAGGAAATGGCCGAGAATGCTTCTACTGTTTTCAATCTTCATGTACCCGAGTTTGTGGATGCTATATGGGTTGCACTGACAGATCCATCATTGGCCGTTCGAGAAAGGGCTGTGGAGGCCTTGCGTGCTTGCCTACGTGTTATAGAAAAACGTGAGACGCGCTGGCGTATACAGTGGTAGGAAGCGTGTACCTTAATCTTGGAATTTAAGATTATCTAGAATGAAATGAATAATATCTTAAGTTCATGTATCTAATCTGAAAATAAAAATAAAAATAGATGTGTATTTGTTGACTTTTTTTTTTCTTGCTTTTTTATTTTTACAAATGTTCAGCTTTGCAAGTGACAGTGTTTGAAATAACTTTTTCCAATGAATGTTGTCAGCATTAAACTTTAAAAATTAAATATTATTATTGAGATATTCAATGCATATATTTTTCAACAAGTTTTGGGCTTCGGTTATCCGATATCCAGTACAGAAGTCTTGGGTCTGGGAAGTTCAACATGTATTTTTTAGCTGTCTGCATCTGGCAGTCTTATATTTGATAGTCCTTTCCTTTTCTTTTTCTTGCGGAGTAAAGAAAAGTTCATAGCATGTTAGTATTTTAGCATATATTCATCTGAAGTCTGTTCTCTTAAATGTGCTTTTGACAGGTATTACCGTATGGTTGAGGCTACACAAGAAGGATTGGGTAAAAATGCTCCTGTTCATAGCATACATGGTTCTTTGCTAGCAGCGGGCGAGCTATTAAGGTTGGTGTAGATTGTTAATTTGGTTTTAATGAGGATCTTATCTGATCTTAGTTTCATGAATTTTGGTTTTATATATATATATAAAATAATTACTGTGCTAAACTACGCCTTTTATCTCGAACTAGTTTGGATAGGTGGAAAATGAATCCATAAAAAGAAAGGAAAGAGAGAGGAGGGGGGGGGGGAGAAGAAAAAAAGGAAAAGCACAAGATGTTTAGAATGACACAAAATTCATCCAAAGAAAATTTTTAAAATAAAACTTAAAGGATAAAGAAATAAATGAATTGAAACATGAAAGGAAAAAAATAGAAGTAATAATAAATGGCAATAAAAAATATATATATATATATATGTATTTTTTATTTTAATGATGCTAAAATTGTGTTTCCTGGACAGGAACACAGGCGAATTCATGATGTCAAGGTACAGAGAAATTGCAGAAATTGCTCTGACATACCTAGAGCACCGGGACCGCCTCATCCGTCTCAGCATAACTTCTCTGCTTCCTCATATTGCACATTTCCTACGTGATCGTTTCATAACAAACTATCTAACGGTTTGTTTGGTTTCCTGTCCCTTTTAATCCAAATATATAGCTGAACTTGGATTAAGAGCCAAACATAACCTTGCAGTTGATTACCTCTTTTTTGTACAGAGATGCATGAATCACATTCTCGTGGTTCTTAAAATACCTGGTGAGTGCACCGGTGGGTTCATCGCTCTTGGGGAGATGGCTGAAGCTTTGGATGGCGAACTTTATAATTATTTGCCGACAATAATGTCTCACATTCATTATGCAGTATGTGTCCCACATGGATTTTTCGGTATCTTCATCCTGTATAACCAATATTTCTGATAACTACTACATTATTTTGTAGATTGCTCCTCGAAGAGGTAAACCCTCGCTTGAAGCTTTGGCTTGTGTTGGAAGCATTACAAAAGCCATGGGGCCCGTTATGGAAACCCATGTAAGGAATCTTTTGGATTCTATGTTTGCTGCGGGTCTTTCCTTTACGCTTATAGAAGCCCTTGAGCAGATAACCGTCAGGTATACTATAAATAAAAGTTATACACTTGTTTGTCAGTTGTTCTGTTACATTGCCAATTGAAGGATTATGACCAGGAAATGTGAAAAATATGTTTCAGCATTCCATCGTTGCGGCCTACTATTCAAAATCGCTTTCTTGGATGCATTTCAGCAGTCCTTTCACGATCCCAAATATCTGAACTTAATGGTTCTGCTGCAGTGCAACTAGCTTTGCAAACTCTTGCACGCTTTGATTTCAAAGTACGCTTATTTAAAAAGAAAATTTTAAAAGAAAATCTCTATACTGCTTTTTCCTGCTCTTCATTTCTAACCTGCTAATATCTTAGGACCATGATCTTCTTGAGTTTTCAAGAGAATATGTGGCAATACACTTGGAAGATGAGGATGGAACAACGAGGAAAGAAGCTGCAATTTGTTGCTGCAAATTAGTTGCAAAGTCATTATTTGTCAAGTCCAATCGAGCTGGGGGAAAGAGAAGACGTATTGTTGAAGAGGTTTTGTTCAAAATGATTCTACTCAAAATTGTTATCCAGAGTTTTATTTACTTATTTATTTTTATTTATTCTATATTCTATTGAGATCTGTGATTAACATTCTCTCCTCCTCCCCGTATATGTAAACATTTCTACATAATTTTGTGGAACTGTTTTTGCCCAAGATTGGTATTAACTGAATCCTATTTCCATTTTTGAGTTTTGTAGTTTTCCAAATTCCAACTATATTTTGCATCATGGATATTTTTATGTGATGTCATTAATTCTCTTATAGATTGTGGAAAAGCTTCTTACTGAAGCTGTGGCTGATGCTGATGTCATTGTTCGACTCTCAATCTTCTCTTCCCTTCATGGTAGCAGAAGCTTTGATGATTTTCTTGTACAACAAAATAGTTTGACCGCCATATGTGCTGGTTTGAGTGATGAGGTATGTTTCCAAGACAAAATATTAACATTTCGGGAAAAAATTGTTAGACAATGATGAAAAAAAATACTCTTTAACGCCCACACAGGTTTACACCTCTGCTCCACAATAAATGTCTACGTTGCCCTTTCGGGCCATCCCATGTTAAATATCTACTTTCCTTTATTAACCTATTTTTAGCCAGAACTTTCCCATACAGCCCCTAGATATTTAAAATATTGCTGTTATCAACACATGCTGACTATCTAAAGTGGCCTTTGCTGTGTAATTGCAGGATTTTATTGTACGGGAGCATGCCATAGCTTTAGCCGGGAGGTTATCTGAAAACAATCCAGCTTATATTCTTCCAGCACTTCGTCGTCATCTGATTCGGTTGTTAACTTATTTACAGCAAAGGTAGTGTATAAGTTGCCCACCCCAATACTATTCTAGATTTCTAGTGGACAAATTTAGTTTCCAATATGATATTTTTATAATATGGAAGTTTAACCTTAAATATTGATTTTATCTTTACATGTCAGCAGTGCAGATAGCAAATGTAGAGAAGAAAGTGCAAAATTATTGGGTTGCTTGATTCGCAATTGTGAGCGACTAATACTTCCCTACATCGCTCCAGTACACAAGGTTTGTAAATCATGAGGCAGTACCATTTACATAGGGCCATAGTTTGTTCTATTACGGTAACCATATAGTTATCTCCTATTTCAGGCACTTGTAGCGAAACTCCGTGAAGGCACTGGGGTGAATGCGTATAATTGCTTTATTAACGTTCTTTTGACTGTTGGGGATCTTGCAAGAGCGGTGAGTACTATTTTCACACACTAACATTTGTAATATTTACTTGTCAAAAGAAAATATTCTGAATTTGTTGGTTCTGTTATTAATTGTTTGTCAGATAACTCTGTCATTAATCCCTGAAACTGTCTTTTTTGGGATGTTCCTAAGTCAGCCAAGCTATATGCATACACAAGCTATATACATACACATACACAT
>JAUMHB010028723.1:0-10025 GCA_032359685.1 Pittosporum tobira | reverse complement strand
GAAACTGTCTTTTTTGGGATGTTCCTAAGTCAGCCAAGCTATATGCATACACAAGCTATATACATACACATACACATGCGCATACACATGCACATGCGCATGCACATGCACATGCGCATACACATGCGCATACACATGCACATGCACATACACATCCACATGCGCATGCGCATGCACATTTATGTATAATGTAAACTGTGAATCTCTCGATATGCCTTTTTGGTGCATTAATGTTTATGTCTCTGTTCTTTCCCTTCTTTAGGGTGGCTTTGCCATGAGACGGTATATTTCAGAACTCATGCCGTTGATTGTTGAAGCATTGTTGGACGGTTCTGCCCCCACAAAACGTGAAGTGGCTGTTGTAACTCTTGGTCAAGTGGCACAGAGCACAGGGTATGTTATTGCCATCTATATGTTCTTGGTAGTTTTTTCTTTCCCCTCAGATACTAGTGTTTTTTAAATGATATATAATTTTTTTATATTGTATTCATAATACCCCAGATGTGCTTATAAAGCTTTTGGTTATATAATGCAACAGATATGTCATAATTCCCTATTATGAGTACCCTCAGTTGCTTGGCTTACTCTTAGAATTGCTTAAAGGTGAGCTGGCATGGTCTACGAGGCGAGAAGTATTGAAGGTAGTCGCAGTCTAAACTGTGAATATCGTCTTTCTTCTTAATTGTGAATATAGTTTTATTATGCTGACATTATTCTTGGTGGGGCAATCAGGTAATTGGAATAATGGGTGCTCTAGATCCCCATGTGCATAAGCGAAATCAACAATGCTTTCGTGGGGTATGTCGTGAAAGTACCTGTGCAACCAGTGCTACTGGACAACACTTACAGTCTGTGGATGAATTTCCTAGGGATCTTTGGCCAACCTTTTCGACTTCTGATGATTACTTTTCCATGGTAATCAATTCTTTTACCATCCCAAGTTTTACCCTACCCATCCCCCAAAAAAAGGGTCTTTAGCTGGTGTCCAAAGTAAATATAACAATTCTCATCTAACAGGCATATTATATTTCAGGTTGCTATAAATTCCCTGATGCGAATTCTTAGGGATCCTTCTTTGTGTAGTTACCACCAAAAAGTGGTTGGATCTCTAATGTTTATATTCAAGGTTGGTGTGTTTGAAGACTTTTTTGCTGTTTCCTTAATATTTTCTCAAGGACATTGGAGATTTTCTTTAACTAAACTTTGAACTATTTTACTTTGATTGCCTTGCGAGATTAGGCAATGGGTCTTGACTGCATCCCATACTTGCCTAAGGTTAGTCCTTATTTATATTTACCTCATGTATGTATTGAAAATTTTCTTTATTTATATGTATTCTTTTGTACAAACTGTAGGTTTTGCCTGATCTCTTTCGCATTGTTAATACATGTGAAGATGACCTTAAAGTATATATAACTTGGAAGCTTGGAACTCTCGTGTCTATTGTGCGTCAGGTATATAATTATAAAATCCACACTGCCATATCAGTACGTGTGCATCCATTTTTTTATATCATTATACCTAATAATGGTGTACATGTGCAGCACATATGCAAATATATACCAGAATTGCTCTCTCTGATATCTAAATTATGGCCATCCTTCAGTTTGCCAGCTGCCAACCGTCCTGTTCATGGATCTCCAGTAAGTGTGGCTTTTTATTATCATTTTTATTTTAAAAAATTGTTCATTGTGGTCTTATATATTGCTGATTTACTGTAAACCATTTGTCTGGATTCTTATCTCAGATTCTGCATCTAATGGAACAACTTTGCTTGGCACTGAATGATAAATTTATACCATGTCTTCATGTTATTCTTCCATACTTTATTCAAGTCCTGAGTGATGCTGAACGGTGTAAAGATTACACTTATGTCCCTGATATTCTCCACACCCTTGAAGTATTTGGTGGTTAGCTCTCTTCTCTTGCTGATATATTCATCACAAGGGACCTGCGCCTAACCAAATTCATGCTTTTATGCCTAATCACCCCCATTCAACCTGATGGGCCCCATGCATACGAGGATGAGTTGGGTTGGCTGGTGGGCCCCATGTACGGAAATAGCAATCCCCTATATTCAAGTTAAGCTTCATCCGGTTAATACTGTGAACAACCTTTTATCGAAACTCTGACATTAGTTCACTACTACAGGGATGTTAGATGAACATATGCACCTATTGCTACCTGCACTCATTCGGTTGCTTAAAGTGGATGCTTCACTGGATATAAGACGTGCTGCTATCAAAACTCTGACACGATTAGTTCCTCGTGTACAGGTATGCTGCAGATATATATAGTTAATTACTTTATAATTTTGGGGCCAATGGCTGGAAGTTATTGGAACGTTGTATTAACTAATATTTGCCTTATGTATTTTGCGTTTACTTCTTTTCAATCAGGTTACTGGTCAAGTATCAACTCTCGTGCATAACTTGAAGCTCCTCTTGGATGGGTCTGTTTTCTCAATATGAAGAAGGGCTAAAAAGTAAATTTGTACTTTTTACTGCAGTCTATTTTCAGTTATGATTAACTTTTTACTATGTTTACTGTGTACAGGGAAAACGATGAGCTTCGTAAGGATGCAGTTGATGCACTTTGTTGTCTAGCTCAAGCCCTCGGAAAGGAATTCACCATTTTCATACCGTCAATTCGCAAAATTTTGCTGAAATATTGCTTTCATGTAATTGTTTCTTCCTAGCAGTTTTAAATTTTAAACTTGTGCTCTGTGAAGATTTTAACGTGAAAATAAAATCTCATCTTCAGCACAAGGAATTTGAAGAAATCGAAGGGCGCTTACAAAGATGTGAACCACTAATCCTGGGGAGCACAGCTGCCCAGAGATTGAATCGAACGCTTCCAGTTGCAATAATCAGTGACCCTCTAACTAATGTCGAGAATGGCCCTATAGACGATGGTTTTGGTTTGCACAGACAGCTTACAAGCCACCAGGTACTTTTTAATATTAAAAATATAAAAATATATTGACTTCTATATTTTTTCCATTTAAACATATTCAAGTGTTATTACAAATCCAAATTTCCGTAAAGGTTAATGTTGGTCGATTACGAATTGCTGGGGAGGCTTCTCAACGCAGTACGAAAGAAGATTGGGCGGAGTGGATGAGGCATTTTAACATTGAACTTCTGAAGGAATCACCTTCTCCGGCCCTACGAGCCTGTGCAAAGCTTGCACAGTTACTGGTGTGGCTAATTTGGTCTTGACTGTCTTTTTATTTTTATTTTTTGAATCAGGACTCTTATCTTTTGAGAATTGCAGCCTTTTGTGGGTCGGGAGTTGTTTGCAGCAGGCTTCGTTAGCTGCTGGAATATATTGAATGATGCTTCTCAAGGACACGTAGTTCGGACTCTAGAGATGGCATTCTCTTCGGAAAATATTCCGCCTGAAATTCTAGCTACACTCCTTAACTTGGTATGACTTTTCTTACTTTTCATTTTGAGCAGCCTTTCATTTTTTATTTTCGAAGAATTTTTTATTTTTTAAAATATTTTTTATTTTTTTGAGAATGGCTAATTCTGATCTTTTCACTGGTCAATTAATGAAATGATCTTTCCAGGTTGAGTTCATGGAACATTATGAGAGACCCCTTCCTATAGGAATCCGATTGCTTGGTGCTCTTGCCGAAAAGGTGTGATTCTTTCGATATTCGACCTGTAATTGAAACCTGAAATACCTATTGTACCCTTTTCTTGTGCATTAATTGTGTCCTCCTCGACTTTTATGAACTCTTGGTTTCAGGGTCGAGCATTTGCAAAAGCTTTGCATTACAAAGAAATGGAGTTTGAAGGTTCTCGCACAAACAGGACGGGTACAGACCCTGATGCCATAGTTGAATCCCTGATACATATAAATAATCAATTGCATCAACATGAGGTGTTTAATTATGTTTTGGAAACTCGAATACTTCAAAAAAATTATTTATTTTTATCATTTTACTTTGGTTTAACTGATTTTGGGAGTACATATTTCCATTCAGGCCGCAGTTGGGATATTAACATATGCCCAACAAAACTTGGATGTACAGCTGAAAGAGTCATGGTAGTGTTGAAAATTGAGCTGGGCCGGTTTTCTTTGTCTACTGTTGATATTTCCTACTATATATATATATATATATATATATATATATATGTTGCAAATTCAAGTTCTGACAATAACTTGCATATTTAAGGTACGAGAAATTGCAGCGATGGGATGATGCCCTCGAAGCATATACTGTCAAAGCCTCTCAAGCATCGAAACCACGTCTTCTTCTGGACGCTACTCTCGGTTTGTATTACTTGATTTTAATGCTCATTTAAATTGTTGGTACTTTATACATAATACTACTCCTTCTGTTCCACTTTATTTGAAACACATATTTTTTGGTGTGGCACGGATTTTACGATGCATGATGGATTTATTTTTATTCATATATTTTAATATATTCACACTTTTTTTTTGTGTATATGGTTTGTTTAGGACGGATGCGATGCCTTACTGCATTGGCTCGCTGGGAAGAACTTAACAATCTGTGCAAGGAGTACTGGATATGTGCTAAGCCAGCTTATCGACTAGAGATAGCACCAATGGTTTATCTTTTACTTTTACATCTCTATAAGTTACTCCATCTGTTTCAAATTATAAGAGCATTATTGACTTTTAAAAGTCATAAACAAACATTTTCAAACTCAAATTGACGCAAATTAGTTTATTATAACCAATACAAAATGTGAAAATTGTAAACTATATGAGGAGTACTACTAGTTACATAAAACAATTTTTTTACTACTAAACGGATTCACGTCATTTTGAATTTGAAAATGCTAAATTGACTTTTCAAAGTCAATAATGCACTTATATTTTAAACGGGGTGTGTAACTTACTCAATCAACGAATCTGTATGAAATGAATGTCCCAGGCTGCCAGAGCTGCCTGGAACATGGGCGAGTGGGACCAGATGGCTGAATATGTTTCTCGACTGGATGATGGTGATGAATCCAAACATGCTGCTACTGGTGATGGATGTAGTAATGGCCCATTTTTCAGGGCTGTCATTTTAGTTCACCGGGGCAAGGTATCCTACTTTGTTCGTATTGTGTTACCCCCTTTGACCTTTTCTCTTGAAAATTGTGACTCGGTTTGAAATTTTCAGTATTATGTATATCCAGTATGATGAAGCACGTGAATATGTGGAGAGAGCGAGGAAATGTTTGGCAACTGAACTTGCTGCTTTGGTTAGTTTCCTAAGTTTAAATTTGATCATGTTTGAGCATCTATTTGGCCAGTATAACAGCTGCGTGGCCAAATTATTACAAAATTTTGAAAACTAATCATACTATATTATCGTACTTTTTCCTTTCATTGAAGGTTCTAGAGAGCTATGAACGTGCATACAACAATATGGTTCGTGTTCAGCAGTTGTCAGAACTAGAGGAGGTAACAACTCTACATTTATTTTTCTAGCTGCTTTTCTGCCTGTTTCCTTTTAAATAATCAAGTGACAATAAGGTCATGATTTTTATTTTTATTAATATTAAAAGGTTATCGATTACTGCAACCTTGTGGTTGGAAACCCTGTTGCTGAAGGGCGGCGGGCCCTTATTCGAAATATGTGGTATGAGCGCATAAAAGGCACAAAACGAAATGTGGAGGTAAACATACTATTAGTTCTTTTTTTTTGTTTTTGTTTTCATTCTTTCGTTCTTTATTATATGTGAAATAAGTCGGACCGTATGCTATGGAAGCAAATTATGTTTTTTTAATGGAGATATTGTAGGTTGTCTTATTCTAAGTCAAAAGTTATCTTATTTGGTATATCAAAATTAATTTTTGAAATTATAGGTTTGGCAAGAACTTTTGGCGGTCAGAGCACTCATACTACCTCCTATGGAAGATGTCGAAACGTGGCTAAAGTTTGTTTCTCTTTGCCGAAAAAGTGGGAGAACTAGTCAGGCAAAGTCTACTTTAATTGAACTTTTACAGGTCAGTGGCAGTGTTACCTGATTCGCGGTACGCTTTGGTACGCGATATGGATACGGGTACGTGGTACTCTAAAGTACCGGTACGCGATTCATCGGGGGTAGACTTAGTAGCTATACTATTTAGATTATCTATCTTATAATATTTTTTATCATACCCATATTATATGCATATAGTCTTTTATATTTATGTAAAACCATAGTAATTGTCAATAAACATGTATATATACTTTGATTGACAATTTAGTAGTCCTAATAATACAACTAATATTGCTTCAATTACCTCTAAATCACACTTATTTATAGTATGTAAATGGATCGCTTAATATTGAGAACTGATACGCGAACCCACCACGAATCGGTTCGTGAGAACTGATTCGCGGTTCGCTTGATCCGGTAACCCTGGTCAGTGGTACTTTTTATGGAAAACAAGCAATGAAGATGCCAAAGTTGTTTTTTATCATCTTATTTATTTTTAAAATGCATGACTTAATTTTTATTTACATAGTTTGACCCCGAAAAGACTCCTGAGAATGTACGATATAATGGTCCTCCTCAAGTAATGCTTGCTTATTTAAAATACCAATGGTCACTTGGAGAGAACCATAAGCGTAAGGAAGCCTTTTCTAGGTTGCAGGTATGCAATAAATCTTCGCCTATGCCTTAAATGAAGTCTTTTCTTTTTCTCTTTTCTTTTTTTATCCAAAAATAAATAAAATAAAACGTTGAAAATCTATATTTATAGGATGTAGCGGTAGAGCTCTCAAGTGCACCATGTCTCCAAGCCACACCTCATGGTGCAATTGGAGCTACTACTGTACCATTTATTGCTCGTGTATATCTGCAACTCGGAACTTGGCAATGGGCACTTTCTCCTGGCATGGATGATGACTCTATACAAGGTAATTGAGAATATATATATTTTTTCTCCATCTATCTTTTTTACCTTGGATTTATAATATTTATTTATTATTATTTATTTATTTTTACATTGTACTGATTTTCTTAAGATTAATTTCCAATGCCCACAGAAATTCTTAGTTCATTAAGGAATGCCACTCATTATGGGACTAAGTGGGCAAGAGCATGGCATACGTGGGCACTCTTCAATACAGCTGTCATGTCTCATTATACTGTTGTGAGAGGTCTTCCTAGTGTTTGCGGGCAGTTTGTTGTTGCTGCAGTCACAGGATACTTCAACTCCATAGCTTATGCAGCACATTCTAAAGGGGTGGATGATAGTTTGCAGGTAAATATTATTAACTTGATCAATAGGCTTCTCGCATCATCAGAGAGAGAAGGGAAAAGTTCAGTTAAAAAATGAAAAAATAGAGAGTGAAAATTTAGAGAGAGAAAAATTTAGTGTGAGAAAGTTCAATTCTTAGATTTAATTATCTTAGCTTCTCATTGACCTAAGGTCTGTGTCTTTCAGGATATCCTCCGTCTTCTTACTTTGTGGTTTAACCATGGTGCTACAGATGAGGTTCAATTAGCATTGCAGAAAGGATTTGCACATGTTAATATCAACACATGGTTGGTTGTTCTGCCACAGATAATTGCTAGGATACATTCGAATAATCACACTGTCAGAGAACTGATACAGTCGCTTTTGGTGCGGATTGGACTAAATCATCCACAGGTCCATTTAGACATTATTCCAGAATCTTAATGTTATTATGTCTGAGAAATCAAAAGATTAGGAGATATGTTCATCAAAGCTTATTTTTATCAATATTAGTAGGATAAGGAAGTTACTTTTCCTGGCTGGATTTATACTTTTGCAAAATATTTTAATCGGTTTGTGCTAAGAACCTTACAAGCAGTTCTATATTGGTTCTGTAGATGCAAGATTAATTAAGTACTTACATAACAAATGGTTTGAGTAACTAAAACTTAAACTTTCTGTTACTGATTCTTAATAGTCAATTGCTAAAACACCCACAAATCGCCTGGGGCATAGTAATGGTTATAATGACTAATTATTCTTATATTATGATAGAATAAAGGTCAAACGAATAATGAATTTACGATCTTGGGTTGGACTTCTCCTAGGTGTGGAAATAAGTGGATCCATTTGATCTATAGGGCTTAAGTTTAAAACTTTGTTCTACCTGTTCCACCAAGCATATGGCTTTTGATGTATTGCCCTTGAGGTTGTGCGGTTGCCACTCAATAACGTGTAGTGTCTTTCATTCATGTGTCTTAAATGATTTAATTTTTTTTAATTTTTTTTAATCTGTCTGAAATGATTCATTCTCCACCTTTTCAGGCTCTTATATACCCTCTTCTTGTGGCATGCAAATCAATCAACAATTTTCGTAGAGCTGCAGCTCAAGAAGTGGTTGACAAAGTTCGGCATCATAGTGGTGTCCTAGTGGACCAGGTGAAGTAAAATAATGATTCGATAATGTTGATAATTTTATTTTGCTTTGTTTTGTTTTATTTTCATTTTTTATTTTGCAGCATTTGACTGTTCGGTTTTTGTTGTGAAGGCACAACTTGTATCGAAGGAGTTGATCAGGGTTGCAATAATTTGGCATGAAATGTGGCTTGAGGCATTGGGTGACGCTAGACGTTTATATTTTGATGAGCATAATATTGGAGAAATGCTAAAGACCTTAGAGCCCCTGCATGAAATGGTTGAGAAAGGAGTGATGACAAACAACACCACCCCCAGTGAGAAAGCCTTCATTCAGGTTGTTCTTCATTTCCAGAAAAAGTGGCTCTGATATGGCATTAGCTAATTAAAGTTTACGAACAAAATGTAGCTGATATGGCATTAACATTCATGATCAAACATAACATAAATAAATATAAATAAACTCATTCACTAGATGCTGAGATCTAAAGATCCTTAATTCGGGATAACTGAATCAATAGTTACATTGTGTTAATTAGTGTTTTTTTTTTTTTGTTCCCATCACCTCCCTTCTCATATTATCTTCTTAAAAATATCTTTCCCTCTAAAAATTGGGATTTCGTGTGAAATTCAGACATATCGCCATGAATTACTGGAAGCCTATGAATGCTGCATGAAATATAAGGAAACTGGCAAAGATGCTGAACTCACTCAGGTACAAACTTAAGTTTCTAAATTAAGAGATTTTAGTTGTCTTTAATTACTTTTTATGTCTTCAATTACTCCATTGTGCATAACCAATACATTTTGTTCTAATTTTGACTCTCTTGCTCTATTTTGACTTCTGCATTTTATGGAAACACAATATTACTTATTTATGTTGCCACGACATGGGATTTGAGTACTGAAATATACTTCTTGACCAGGCATGGGATCTCTATTATCATGTGTCCAGACGAATAGATAGGCAGCTCACGGCTCTCACCACACTTGATCTGCAGGCAAGACAAGCAAGCTTGGGGTCAAATTTACCTCTACAGAAAAAAGAGATTAGAAAAACTTCTATTCTGCTATATTAACATCCTGTCATTTGTTTTTTTGGTAAAACCAGCTTGTTTCCCCGGAGTTATTAGAGTGCCTCAATTTGGAGCTTGCCGTCCCTGGAACCTACCAAGCAGGTGAGATTGAAGTTGCGATTGATGTAATAGTAATAATACTTTTTCCTGTGGGACCTTCAGATTTATTTCAAAAATGCACGACATTTTTTAACGATCTTTTGTACTGCAGATTCACCGGTGGTGACGATCGCTTCATTTGCACCTCAACTTGATGTCATATCATCAAAGCAGCGTCCGAGAAAGCTAACAATTTATGGAAGTGATGGAGAAGAGTATACTTTCTTGCTAAAAGGACATGAAGATTTACGCCAAGATGAACGTGCCATGCAGGTTCATCTTGCTGCTTATGATTTCTTAGTCCACAGATACTACCTCCTTTCCAAAAATACAAGAACTGACTTTCAACACGTCAACTTTGAACATTTTTAAATTCAAATTAACATGAAATCACTTGAGATTTGAATAAATTTTTTTGTGATAGTATTTTCAAGTAGTTTGTAGGCAAAATAGGAAGACAATGATGGCAATTGAAATAACTCTGCTTCATAGCTAGAACACTAGGTTTACAGATTA
>JAUMHB010028712.1:7282-20354 GCA_032359685.1 Pittosporum tobira | reverse complement strand
TGTGTGTGTGTGTGTGTGTGTGTGTGTGTGTGTGTTATATCATCTTTGCGTTATCAAAATAATTTTCAATCATTAAAAAAAAACTAATGGCTATATAGTTCATTTTAAAGATATAAAATTGTAATACTTCATGTATTACTTATTTATTTTTCATTCATTCTTTTATTTAAGTTATGAGATAAAACCATATTGAGAAAATTACAATGTCTAGAGAGTTAGATAACTTATAACATATTGTTTTCATAGTTTTTATTTACTTTTGTAACTTAGACTCTCTTAATTAAGTCAATATATATCTTATTTTTTTATTAACTTATAACATTCTAAATGAATTATTCTTGAACTAATGCATTTTTTTTTTATCTTAGCTGTATATAGAAGTTTTATTATTTTTAGAGTTTTACTTAATTAAATATAAATGTTAGTATTTATGAAAGTCTTTGCTTCTTAACAAAATTCTATCAACATATGGATATAGATAGAGGGGCATATAATAATTATAATTAAGAACGTTTCATGGATAAATAAATTAGATAAACTAATTTAAATAGGAATTAGGTAAATATGATTGATAAATTTATTTAATATTTATTTTAAAAAAACTTTCTTAGTAGTTTAACATAATTGACTTATGAGAGATTTATTATGTGAAAGTAAATGATAGAGTCGAAATGCCCGTATAAGACACGTGTTGATATTAATTACTCATTTTGCCCATTATGTTTTGTCCTTATTTTTGACTATACTCAACATAGAGTTTAAGATGTTCCAAAATAATATTTTTACGTTATAATTTTTACATATTTTTTGCATATTTAACATATAAATGTGTTATAATTTCAAATGTATTTAATATTTTTTGAAAATATAATTTATAATTATATTTTTAGAATATCTTAAAATTCGTGTCAAAACTTGTCACAAAGTTAGGATATTTAAACTTTGACTGGATGAGTATTTTTTTTATAACCAAGATTATATCCAAAAATAAGATTGATTTTTTTTTTATATTTAATCTCAAAAAGGAAAAAATAAAACTATGTAAGCTAAAATGTAATATTCATAAAAATATTGCATCATTACTATTGTTAATAATAAAAACAAATCAAGTTCACATTACGAAAGTAAATTCATAAAATATCTAATATATATAAGATATTAAATTTGAAAATACCAAAAATGAACATCTAAGTTATCTAATTAACTAATAGTTTTGTATAAAATTAATGTCTATTTCATCATTCTTTTGATTATATGACTTTTTAAAAATTGTGATGATATATGCTTATTAAAAGTTCATAATTATACATTATTATAGTATTTCAGATAATATATTATTAAATTATATAGTATTATATAATTTCTTAATGTATTTAGGGTGTACATTTATCAACATCTTAGAAAATATGAAGGAGTTAATATATTTATTGAATTATTGTTATTGATATTTAATAATCTTAGAAATGATTAATATCCAAAGTTGACTTAATTTTATAATAAATAATTTAAAAATTATTAATTAAATAAATAAAAATTTAACTAGCTCAAGATTCTTAGTAACATGTTTATTAAATTGAGAATTTTATTTTAAATAATTTTTTAAATTGTGAGAAGAATTCTTGTTGGGCTTCATTACGATGAAAAACTATTGAAAATATGTATTATAAATAAAATTATTTTAGGAATCTAAAAATTAAAGACTTTTAAATTTCTTATTAGTTTAATTTTGGTTCATTTTTTAGTTTATCCTTAATATTTTAAATTGTAAAGTTAATAATTTATTTATTAATTGGCAAAATGCTAATACTTAGTATGGTCAAATATTTTTTCTTTTGATATTAAATTTATGTTTTTAATGCTTTATTTTTCAATTAATTGCTTGAGATACAATTTTTAGATATTAATAATATAGATTTTTAGCAGTTGTAAATTATTGGACTCTTTGAGAGAGTTTTTTTAATAGTTATAAATTATTGGATTCTATGAGTGAGTTTTATTTTCAAGAATGAAAGCTGAGAGTTTTAAATTATTGGACTCTCTGAGAGACCTCTATTCGTTTCTTTTGGTATTAAATTTAAGTTTTTGATGTTTTATTTTTCAATTAATTACAATTTTTAGATATTAACAATATAGATTTTTAATAGTTGTAAATTAGTGAACTCTTTAATATAGTTTTTTAGTAGTTGTAAATTATTGGATTATATGAGAGCTCTATTTTTCGAGAATGAAACCTAAGAGATTCTTAAATTATTGGACTCTCCGAGAGAGTTTTGTTCGTTACTGCATTTACATATTAACATAGATTAATCTCCTTAAAATCATGTAACAATTATCCAAAAAGAACTTAATTATATTTTAATCAACAAATATATGGTTATTTAACGGAAAAATTAAAAAATATATTATTGTGTTTCTTTATATATATAAAAAAGATGGTACATATTGCCTCCTTGTCCCAATTAGTTTTTCAAATATTTATCAAAAGTACCAAAGTTCGAAGGGAAGTTCCACAAATCATGCCCAACCGCACATAATTAAAAATCAATTAAAGGTCAAGAACGTAATTTGCACTCGATAATTATATTAATTGCCATAATTAAAGGTTTGAGTATGAAATGATTAAAGATATAATCTTTATTTACCTGAATTCCTAAGCTTGTTTTGTAAACTAGTAAGAACACAAGGGGAAGGCCAAAAATGTAATAACAACCCAGATTAATATAAACTACTAATCCCTGCTATCCACCTCCAACAGCCACACCTGAAAATGACATTACTAATTAATCATCGTATCATATGATTAATCAACAGAAAGTTAGCATTGATTCTCTAAATACAAAAAATCCTTTTGATCTCATTCCGCTATGGTGATCAACTTTTTATTTTTTTTCAATTAAGCGATTAAATTTTTAATTTATTCCAATTACTTTTAATCGACAATGTCAAGACCAGAAAAAGTGGCGTTTTGATTATTTTTTCGTAATTTCAATCTAAAATATGTTTTTTCATTGTTTGGCAAAAGAAGAAAAATGCATCATACTTGTGACTTGTCAAGTGGAGTGATGAAAATGCATTATAGCTGTCAATTGAAGCAAAGCCAGTTGATAACTATAATTCATATTTTTATTACACAGAATAAAACAAATGGCTTTTAAATTAGAAATAAGAAAAAAATAAATCAAAATGACACTTTTTGTCTTGATCAATTGAAACAAATCAAGAATTTTTAATAATCTATTTGAAATAATTAAAAAGAAAATAAAATGAGGTGAAGAGTTCAAGATACTAATACATAGCCTAATTACAAAACTGACACTTCCAAGTAGAACTCACTCATCTCCTCCCAAATCACTTGTCCTTCTCCCTTTTAATGTGCCCTTAAAAAAATATGGTGGGTACCGTCGGGGGTAACTTTTAAACCGTAAAAAAATTATTACAGCTTGTTATTAATTTTTGAAGTGCGTAAAAGTTAAAACTGAAACATTTAAGTATTTGAGTTGGAGGGAGTATTCTGTCGTGAAAAATATTATAAGCACCTGTTGATCACTGTTAAGCACCATGGTTATGGCAAGTCGGTAAGCTAATTTAGCGACGGCACGTTGCATTTCTTTGGTGTCAGTAAAAATGACAGCAAAATGATTTCTAGATGTCATAATGTGAGACATGAATAAGATCCCTGTAAGGAGAGATTCAGCAACTGTAACTATCACTGAGTATTTTGCTGCCCTTGGATGTCCTGAACCACCCAGCTCGTTAGAAACCCTAACACTGACAATAAATAAATAAAATAATTTCAGATGGAATTAAGAAATTAATAAATAATAAGAAGAAAATGGTTTTATTTACCTTATTGCTGCATTTATTCCAATAAATAACATGCCTTCCCACCCGTTCACGTTCATGCTAGAAAGAAATCAAATTTTAACCTAGTGGATCGTTGGTAGTTATTAAATACTTAATGAAATTACATAAAAAAGAAATCTAATTTCTTTGTTAGATTTTAGATGAAAAATTAGTTTTCGAAAAAATAGAAAATTAAAAGGGAAAAATGAGAAAGATTTTGCAATGACAGACAAAGAAGTCGCAACTGCAGAGAGCTCCACATCTCCAATACGCCCAACAAATATATTCGTAAATGAATTAATCCCATAGTTACAGATGATATTGAATGCAATTGGAGCTGCGATACCCCATAGCTTCTTGGACTCGATGCAACAAACATTTTTTCCATACCCCATAGCTTCTTGGATTCAATGCAACAAACATTTTTTGCATCCTCAAGGCTATGGACAGCATGATAATCTCCTCCAGCCTTGGTCACGAGCACCTCAGGCAGCCTGTGGTGGAGCTCAGCCACGCCTGAGGTGGTGGCACCACCACCAATCAGCGGCTCATTCACATCCTTGAGAACTTTCTTAGGGGATGATGATTCTGAGGAGGAAGAGGATGAACAAGTGACATCCGTTATTATTTGTTCACACATTTTCTTTATGCCCCTTGATTTTTGTAAAATAATAAGATTGACCCTTTTCGTGTGTGTTTACCAGGATTTAATTTGGATATGACTAGGTTGAAAATCTGAAGAATTTTCTTTTTCTTTTCCTAAATTGGTGTTTACGCGAGATACGAGGATATTTCAGTGGCTAGTTAGCCAAGAAATCGAAAGAGGTGACAAGTGTTTATAATGTGTGAAATTCTTGGCCCAAGTCCTTTAGCCTCACCACAGAGTCATAGTTTTTCAGTTAAAATCCCCAATTTTACAGGTTTACAGTCTTCGTTGCAAGAAAATAGTCAACGCAACGGTCAGAACATCCTCAGTTATTAACTCACTACTCTGACAAAAGTTGTAAAACAGAAATTAGTGAACAAGATCATTCCCTCCGTTCTAAATTAAGAGTGACAAGCCATAATGAATTTGTTGAGAACTCTCAACGTGATATCCATAAGTAGCAAGAAAGATCTCTAGAAATAACAAACTACAGAGCCAGATATATTACAATTCATAGTGCAACTGTTATACTGATTTTCTGTGGAAGAACAAAATTAAATACCACATCCGGAAAGATGATGCAAAAGTTACAATATACCAAAGCACAGAATGCCCACATATTGATTCCCATTTTAGTCGAAGACACTTAAAAGTTGAACCACAAGCCATACAAATTTTCAATCTATACAAACATGTAAAATAACACATTCATACATCATGCACTTACAAACTACATTAAATGAAACACTGGAGTACATGTGACTACTTCTTTCAGATGAAAAAAAAAACATGTCCTGCATTTAGCTGCGTTCGGCTTCCATTAAAGAGAATATGAAGAGAATTGCAATCGGCGATTTAGAAGATAAAAGAATGAAACCTTCATTTCTTTCCCTTTTTTCCATGTGAATCTACTATCATAAATAACATCTTGAATATATACAGCTAATCTACGAAAAGGCTAGAAGAAAAGAATGAACCTGTAGGCCTATAGTCCCCGACCAATTATATTACATAAATGCCATTCATCTGCGGCCTTCCAAGTATGCATATTTTGTAATACAACAACAGATCTTCCACCTTAAAAAGCACTATAGTGCTTCAAAATCCATTTCCTGTAATATGGAGAGGCAGAACATGGTTTGGTCCTTGCACATACAAAACATAAGTGTACAAAGCAAAAGCACAAGATATTCACGTGTGGTTCCTTAAGACGTAACATCTCATTTAGGACAGTGATCTAACCGACCTGTTAGCGAGCCCAGCCCAACTTGAGCTCACTTAGCGAGTCAAGCTTGTGGAAGATTTTATGTTCATTTAATTAAATGAATTTTATGTTCATTTAATCAAATGAGCCTGGCTCGAGTTTTGGTGTGTTTTACTCGGGACTGCTTCGTTTAGGTCCAGCTAGGGACCGGCTCGAGTGAGCCCAGTCATTTATTAATTTATTGCTAATGACAGGAATAAAATTGTAAATGATTATGAACCTGGGGGCAACTTAGGAAATTCTGCAAATGGGCCCAACCCGAGCTCAGCCCGACTCAATTGAACCTGGCTCGAGCTTGACGCATCAATACAAGCTCAACTCGATTATTTTTAGTAGAAATTGGCAGGCCAAAACTAGAATCCGCCCAGCTCGTTTACAGTCCTAATCTTATGTTTATTCAGATTACCAATCAAGAACACACACTCATAAAACTTCAAGGTTACTAAGTACATTCCATCAAAAGCAAGATACAACTAATAAAATGATGTGCGGCTGACTATAACTTATGGAACAAGAAAGTCTTTATATTGGAAAGAGTGTCACCGAAACTCATAATCTAATTGTACTAGTGTTCATAGAAGATATGGCAAGGAACAAACCTGATTGCATATGGGGCATGTGTCACTTCTCTCCATCCACTCAAGAATGCATGAAAGGTGAAAGTGATGATTACATTTTGTGATAATTTTTGGATTTTCTGCATCATAGTCTGCGAAATATGGTAAAGATGAAAAATTATGAGCTCAAAAAAGGCTGTGAATTGCAGAAATGGAAGCTTTGCAAGTTTTTAAATATTAGTAAATGAAAATACTAATAATAACAGTATTGGTTACCGTCAAGACAAGTGGGACAAACATCCTCTTCTTCTGTTGAAACTTTAGCTTCATTCAGCTTAGGTAATTCAACTCCAAATTTTTTTGGAGAGTCGAGAAGATCACCATCTTGAGCTTTGGAATCCAATTCCGAACGCTTTATGTAACTACCCTTTTCAAAGCTACTTCCGCTGATAATTTCTCCTTCAAACTGAGAACCAGCAGATTGTGGATATCCCAAAACCGCATCAAATGGGATTGGTGTAGGAGGGCGTCGGAAAGTGTCCGGGCTTGATGCATCCAAATTTAGGTCAACCATAAATCTAGAAGCACGAGCAACAGCTGCACTATCATGCGATGTCAATGACTCGTGCTCTTCCAAAGCTGGTGGACACTGAAGAAAGGGGTTGGGAAGTTCAGAACTGAAAGTTTAGTACAAAAGACCTCTAAAGTGTCCCGATTTACATGACAAGAAACCAACAAGAAGCTTAGTACTCCCTCCATTCCATAAAGAGAGTCTTATTTGCAAATATTGTAAATATTAAGTATATATCTCATTCCATGTTCACATATAAAATTATGTTGGTCTAGTTTAGGGGTGGTGTCATGACAATGAATCAAAATGGTAAACATGAAGACATGGTATCAATTTATACAAATCATCAATAACAAAGGAACTCTTACTTTAGAACAAAAATTTTTGACAAATTAGACTCTTTTTGTGGGACGGAGACATCTCAAAAGATGGCACAGCATGACTGCATCAAAAGGTAGAGAATACTTACATAATAATATATAGGTGTTCCATGCAGCTGCGGTCTCCTGGAAGAACAACAGCAACCCCCCATCCCTGGCACTTATTTCGTTACCTACACAAAGCCGTCACAGCTTAACACATTGCTTCGGTTTTGTTGATATTAACTACACAGACAACAGATTATGTCACTACTGGCCGAAGAAATTGCACAAATTATGAGAAAAAATTTGAATCATGTGATTCAATAAAGTGTAAAAGAAAACAACTTAGAATAATCTCTGTAGAAATACAATAATAACCAAAAGTATAAGAATCAAAATACGTTTATTTCTACTTAAGAGAAGCACTGTATCTCTGTAGAAATAGAATAATAACCAACAGTATAAGAATCAAAATACGTTTATTTCTACTTAAGAGAAGCACGGTCTTTTTTTTTCTTTTTTTCCTTTTTCAGTGAATTATAGTTGTAGAATAAGATATTACAAGCACATCTACCAAAAAGGACATTTCCTTCGGAAAAGAAATGGTAATCCAAAGACTTCCCCATCAACAAACGAAGTACATTAGACTCAATACAAAACCATTACCGAAAAGTTGAGTATCTACTCTATCTCAATTTCAGTTAATAATAAGTACGTTTAGGTCACAATCTTCATAAATGTCGAAAATCATTTAACACATCAAGTATATTTAGTATCCTCTGACTCGTAATCTGAAATCATATTATGATCCAACTCCCCTTCTGAAATAAATCCATCGACACTGAGTCCACCATCACAAACATTCGTTAACTGGCCCCCCTCTAAATGTTCAGCCCTGTTCTTCTTGTATAAGCCCTTGCTCCTTTTGAGCAACCCTTCGGCCATCAGGCTTGCATATCTTTCCCTAATATCGACAAGAGGGTGCTTCTCAATGAGTTCTCCACGTTCATAAGCTTCCCGAAGAACGACAGTTTGGGTGTCACCCTTCTTTGAAATGTAGAAAATGCCAGGGTGGCGCTCGAACACCTTAGTGAATTTCTGAGGCAATGACAGTGCTTTTCGGACATTGCTCACATTTCTTCGCTCGGTCTTCTTTTGTAAAGTGAGGTGTAGAAGCTCATGAAAGACTCCAACAATCCGCTTCTCAGATTCATCTGTACGGGGATCCAAAGGGGACCCGTCCGAGTATGGAGAAGTATAAGGGAGCTTCTGCCACTCTTCTAACCAGTCCATGCATTTTCTCTTCAATCCGAATCCCCTAGTGAATCTGATCGGAAAGGCTAGGTTCCCGTTTTTAACATCTTCCCGTTTCTGTAAAATTGCAAGCTTTTCCAAGTGTGAGACGGCAAGGTGATCATCCCAAGATAGAAGTTTCAAGCCGACGCGATCATCAGGGAGGTGAACAAATGAAAAAGTCTCTGGGTAATGAGGGATCAAGGTAGTATGGTAGTCATATGGCAATCCCATGTCCCATTTTAGCTGGTTGATTGTTTGCAAAGGAAGAGTCATATCTTTTGTGAGCATGAGAAGCTTCCGGAGCTTACCAAGAAGATCCTTCTGATTCTGCTGGACAGTCATAACTTCTTCTTCACGGAGATTTAGGGCTTCCAGAGTCAAGCGGAACCACGGGACACGTGTGCCTCCATTGTCATGATCATGAAATTCATCAAAAATAGTGGGATATCTCCGAATAAAGGTGGAAATTTTAAGATCATGGGGAAGACCAAGTTGTCCTCTACGACTCGAGAGGTGATATACAGGAAGGCAGCAACGATTATCAGATGAAATGATGGAAATAAGAACACAGGCTGCTTTGAGATCCCTACCACCAGCCACAACAGAATCCAACACACTATCTTTTACCCATTTGAACTTTATGTTCACCAGACCAAATTTTTGCTGGTAATTGAATCCTCCTCCCTTACGTCCTTCACTGAGGAACCCAATGCCTCCTGCCTTCCCCCACAACAACCACCGGACCATGATGGCCACGGACTCACGGCGATAACTTAACAACAAACATGACCAAGTTACGGCGCTATATGTATGATCATGCAATGTAAAGAAAATCTAAGCAACCCCTGTAGATTAACGTAATGAACAACCTTGAGAAATATCAAGTAAAAACTAACATTTGAAGACTTATACGTTTAGTAAAGTACAAACTGATGAAAGCACACAAGCAGACTTCAGACACACTGCAACCACAGCAGCCTTTAAAGAAAGCATGGAGCATAAAATTATTCATGATTAAAGTACAAGGGTGAGCATTCAACATTCTAAAAGTGGTAAAAATTTTAAATCTATCAATATTCAATAAAAAGATGGCACCAAAGTTTAAGCCATACAGGTTCATCATTAGCTAATGACCATTACACCAAAAATTTGTTTTCTTTTGGGGGTAGGGGAATTTCACCCTCACAAACCCTTTATCACCAAAAAGACTTTCCTACTTTCCTACAGTGTATCACCACTACGTCCATATAAAACATTACCAGTGCAAATATGCAAACTTTCTTGTTTCACATACAACCTGACAACTCAAAATTGTTCAACAATAAAAAATTATAAGCAAATTTTTAAACCTTAAATTTGTCTACCATAAACTATAAACCCAGTTTACTATGATGAAGTTAGTGTGCAGCTTATGCTCTTAATAGTACGCTAAACTAAATAAAATGAAAAACCCAGTGAAACAATTCTAAGTAACAAGAATCATAAAACACCATAAAGACAAGATTTTTATGGACTAAAGATACTTTTAATTGATTAATTACACTCAAATAACAAGACAAACCCAGTTCAGTGAAACAAATTCTAGGTACACAATAAAAAAAAAACCAAGATTTTTAAAAGTACTTACAATTGAGGAAACATAGTCAAACAAAAAGATAAAGATAGATATGTAAGAATCTGTACATACATATATGATAACCGAAGAAGTTGTTCTGGTGCTTTCTCTTCAGGTAGTTGGTCGATTGGTGTGAGAAGAGGAAGATGAGTGAGGGAGGCTGCGTTCCGAAACAAAGGGGGCGGTTTGTTTGTTGTGAAAATGATAAAAGTAAAGGGAAAGTAAAATAAGTCAAAAATATGAGCCTGAATTGGCTGCTTGTGGTGTAGGAGTAACAAACTCTGCAACAATCACATGGGGACACAAAATGTAAGAGGAAATGCCATCGCCCGGGTTCGAACCGTAGACATTCAGTGTGTAACACTTACGTTATAACCAACCGCACCACAACAACGCTTCTGTATTATAATCTAACAAAGAGGATATTGATATTATGATGAATAATGAAATGAGTCATGAGTATGTAGTGTCACCCATCAGAGAACTCTGATCAAAACCTCCGCGGATATGCAAAAAACCCTTAGCACTTTCAGTTCATCGTTTACTCAATCTTTCTGCTCAACTGCGTTAAAATTATCAGCAAAAAAGCTTTTTCTTGATGAAGGAAAACAACTGCATACGTCTATGATAAAGTTAGGATATAATGCAGTATTATCCTTACAAAATCAGCTCTTGAATGTTTACATAAAATGCAAACAAGTTGATGATGCCCGCAACCTGTTTGACGAAATTCTTGTTAGAAATGTTTTAACCTGGAATATATTAATATCTGGCTTAGTTGACTGTGGCAGAAGTTTTGCCGATCTGGGTATTTGCTATTTTAGAAGAATGGTGTTAGATATTTTTGCCCCTGATAGAATTACTTATATGGGGTTGCTTCGTTTATGCGTTGAGCGAAATGATATTGAGAATGGTAGACAGTTGCACTGTTCAATACTGAAATCGGGATTTTCCGAAGATTGTTTTGTGAGGGGTCGTCTTGTTGATTTATATGCCAAATTTGGATTAGTTAAAAATGCAAGGAAAGTTTTTGATTCTGTGTTGGACCGAGATATTGTGTTGTGGAATGTGATGGTGTCTTGCTATGCTTTCAATGGTTTGGAAAAAGAGGCTTTTCAGTTCTTCAATTTGATGAGGTTGAAAGGGGTTAAGGCTGATGATTTTACGTTTACTAGTCTGATAAACTCCTGTGCTATTTCAGGATCTTGTGAATCTGGTAAGCAGATTCATGGCCTTATTTTTAAACAAGGTTTTGATTTAGATGTAGTTATGGCTAGTGCACTTATTGCTATGTACACAAAGGATAAAAAAATAGATGATGGTCTTAGAGTTTTTGATAGGATGGTCTCCAGAAATTTGATTTCTTGGACCACTTTGATTGTGGGTTATGGACAACATGGGCATGGGAAGGAGGCAACCAAAGTTCTTGTGGCAATGATGCGAGAAGGTTTTAATCCTGACGAGCTAACTTTATCAAGCGTAATTAGCTCATGTGGCAATTTGTCTCTTTTTGGCGAAATTGTACAAGTTCAAGCTTATGCATTTAAAAAAGGGTTTTCAGTGTTTCTCTCAATCGGAAATGCTCTAATAAGCGCGTATTGCAAGTGTGGCAGCATTGTCTGTGCTTTTGAGTCTTTTAACTCAATTGTCGACCCAGATCATGTTTCATGGACTTCAATTGTAGGAGCGTGTGCATTTCATGGTCTTTCAAGACAAGCTATTCAACTTTTTGAGAAAATGTTATCGAATGGAATAAGGCCAGACCGAATTGCCTTTCTTGGGATTCTTTCTGCCTGTTGCCATGGGGGACTAGTGAATGAAGGGCTTCACTATTTTTCTTTGATGACTGATGTCCATCAAATTGTGCCAGACTCGGAGCATTATACTTGTCTAATTGATCTTCTAGGACGAAGCGGTCTTTTAACTGAGGCATTCAAGATTTTGAGCTCAATGCCAATAGAACTGGGAGCAGACACCCTGGGAGCGTTTATTGGGGCTTGTAAGGTCCATGGAAATGTGGAATTGGCAAAATGGGCTGCAGAAAAGATTCTTGTATTGGAGCCCAATAAGCCCGTTAATTATGCTCTAATGTCAAACATATACGCTTCTTTAGGATGCTGGAATGACGTTAGTAGGATTCGCAAGAAGATGAGGGAGAATTGTTACTATAAAGTTCCGGGTTGCAGCTGGATGGAGATTGCCGGTGAGTTTCATACATTTGTGTCAAGTGACAAATCGCACCCAAAGACGCTAGAGATGAATGATACCTTGGGATTTTTGTTTAGAGAAATGAAGGACGACTACTGCATGTCTGATGTAGACTTTATGCATCAAGGATGAATGTGCTTTTATGTAAGCTGGTTTGATGCTTTAGCTTATGCAGATAGAGCATTATCGAGGTGAGAATCTGAAAATTTTGTGATTTTTAAGCATATTATCAATTTAAATCCCTTTTTTTCCTTATGAATTCTTCGAATTTACTACATTAGCAATTTTTTCAGAAGACGGATGCTCTTGAAGCCATTATTCAGAAAGTCAGATGTTCGATACGCTGATCGAGAATCTCAAACAGTGGAGTGATGAAGTTGGGCCTTTTTTTTTTGGTCTAAGATGAAGTTGGACCTTTGTTTTTATACTTGCATAGTGTAAATATTATTGAAGTGTTAATACCTTCCTTTGTTAACCAATATAACATGCTCTACATTTCTGGTTTGCGATTCTACTGGTAAACTTTTCATTTTATTATTACATTTTTTTTTTTTTTCAGTTGATGGCACATCTGAATCACCAATAATTGATAATGCTGGTTGTGTGTTTTACCAGAAGGGGTAGCTTGAAGTCTCGCGGTGATTTCTTACCAACAACCTTCGGAATATTTGAAGTAGACGGTAAGTATTTCCTATCAACTGACATAATGA
>JAUMHB010028701.1:6077-22535 GCA_032359685.1 Pittosporum tobira | reverse complement strand
CCCCAGCTCCGGCATGGGACATCTAACACCCTTTCTTCGACTCGCCGTTTCACTCATGTTCCATAGTGTCCGAGTCACTGTCATCGTTGCTCACCCGACTGTTTCACTAACTGAATCTCACACTCTCTCTAGCTTCTTCTCCTCTTACCCTCAAATTACTCCAATCCATCTTCCTCTCATCCCGTTCTACGACCCGTCTAAGGATTTGGGTGAGGTGGTCGGGGCAGAGTTTATGAGGCTGGCAAAGGGTAAAGGATTGGTGGTGAACCACTGGGTGAACCAAGGGCAGATATTGAGTCACCCTGTGGTTGGTGGGTTTTTGAGTCACTGTGGATGGAATTCGGTGACTGAGGCCATGTGGTATGGTGTACCTATTTTAGCTTGGCCCCAACATGGGGACCAGAAGATGAACGCTACGTGTACGTGATGAGTAGAGCTGGGTTGGGTCTTTGGGCGGAGAATTGGGCGTGGGGTGAAGGGGAAACGGTGGTAAAAGAGGAGATCAGTAAAATGGTTAAAGAGTTATTGCAAAATGAATTTCTAAGAGCACAAGTAGCACAAATCAGAGAAGAAGTTCGGGCAGCCATGGCAGATGGTGGGAGTTCCAACAAAAGAGTAGTTGAACTCATTCATATGTGGAAGAATAACAGAGTCGACTAACAAAATATCTATTAATAAATAATGCACAACATTTTCCATTATTATTACATGCCACTACTGCATTGAAGAGTTCAACATTATGTTTTATTTGGTAAAGACCATAAAATTTAATAAATCCAAGCAGATTATGGCGTGATTTGGCATACCAACGAAACCATTTCTTCTGCCTAGTCTATAAATGGGAATACAAAGCCAATACAATGGGTTGGATTATTTTGTAGTACAAACTAGGAACTACATATGGAAAGAGGTGAAACCTGTCGTATATTCTGTTAAAATCAATTGGTCCAAGTCGCTGGTTCAAAAATATACTTCGAAGAGCCTATGGATAATTTATATAACAGTTGCAAAGTCCCCTTCGTGCTTTTTCTAATATCTGATCTTTCTCCTACATTAATCATGTAATTTTTACCTAAAAGAGGACAGAAAATTAAATTGTGAAAAATTATAGCCATCATACAAAGCAGATCCATGGTATTTTTCCTTTACTATGAGATAGTTACCTTCATGCTCGTCTAACTGAGTGTTTTTGAAATTTTTGCAGCATCAACGCCCAGGTTTTACCATCAGCTTTGAAACCATTCTCACACATTTTCCTGTACAACTTCTTTGCTGAATCAATCTTGCCTCTTAAACACATTCCCTGAATAGAAGCATTGTAAAGGGATCCATCTGGCGGAACCTGCTGCACGTTAAAAAATGCATAAAGTTAGATTTTAATAACTTTGTTGCATTTTATTTTAAATTTAAAAAAAAAAAAAAAGTGAACAAAATATTAGCTTACATTAAGTATTTCCTCCATTTCATCCCAAAGAGAACCCCAAACGCAGCTTCTTATCAGTGACAAAAGAGTGAACGTATCTGGAGTGTGCTTTTGGTGAACCATGTGCTCATAAACTTGTAATGCAACTTCTGGCTTTCGTGCAACCTCACAAGTTCCAATAACAAGATTATACGAAGCAGTCGATATAGGTAGACCAGAGGCTTCTATCTGCCACAGTAGCTGCAGAGCTTTTTCCCATGAACCGAGCTTCTGACAACACATCAAAGCAGTATTATACAAATGTAAATTCAATACAGAGCTATGCTTTGTTTGGATGGTCTGAAAAAGCTGAAGAGCATCACCATGTTGATTTGCCCTATACAAAGCCCCAAGCAAAGCATTCCATGTGTATGCGTCTGGTGCGTGTCCCAAAGATTTCATGGTACCATAAGCCTTAAGCGCAAGGTTGACTTTACCAGCTTTCCCAAGTAAGTTAATCAATGCATTACATGCAATTGCATTTGGATTCAGCCCTCTGGTCAACATATTTTCAAAAACACTTAGTCCCAAATTGCAATCCCCCTCTTTTGAGCATGCTCCAATGATAGCTAGCATTGCATCATCAGCCTGTTCGACTCCATTTTGAATCATTTCACAGTATGCATCAAGAGCTAGCTCATTCTGACCACAACGAACAAATATGCAAATCAACAGACGGTAAGTCACTGTCGTTCCAATCTGACCATTATCCTTCAAAAGTCTCCAAATTCTCTTGGCCTGAACCCAATTATTGACTTTTCCACAAACTGATATCATTGTATTATAAACAACTACATCAAATTCTTTCTTAAGATTACTTCTTCCTACCAAATCCTCAAACATATCTTGTGCTATGTCACAACCCCGAGCATTTGCAATTGCTTTAAGAATCAAGCTGTAAGTATGGCTCGTTGTTATCTCACTTGCCTTCATAAAATCAAAGATTCTTAACGCTTCGTCAAGCATTTGGTTCCTCAGAAGGCAAGCGATAAGAGAATTACAGGCATGTGAGTTAGGTCGAAGTCCAGAAAATTCCATGGACCTATACAAAGCCAATGCACTTGCAACCTTGTTTGACTTGCTAAGCCCCAAAATTCTTTCAGATAATACCCCTTCATCCCTTTCCTCTAAAAAATGCAACTTGCCCCCTTTAACAGTAACTTTCCCTTTTGGAATACTTGAAGGCTGACTAAGACCATCACTCTGCAATTTCAAACTCTCTTGAATATCGAAATTACCCCAAGGAGGCAACTTATGTTCAAGAGATCCAACATCAAAATCTTCATTTTCTTGTTGAACAAATCGGTTCTCGATACTGGCAACATTTTGATCTATGATACGTGCATCATCTGTACGTGTGGACCTAGCTAACAAATCAATCCTGGGGATCCTGAAATGCGAAGCGCCATACACATTGCAGAGCCCATTGGCCACAAAAACATTCTGGCGATTAAATTCAGCACGCCTTCTGCTTGTTTTTATCTCTAAACTAAGACATGAACAACAACCAAAACCCAGATGAGGGGTTCCAAATTTATGAACTCTTGAAGTATATAATTTCCAGTCGTAGTCGTACCCATTATATGTACTGGTACCTCCTACTGAACTCCCTAATGCTAGCACCATATTTTGACCCCAAAAGCATGAACTCCGATTTCTTTATAACTTTATTTCTATCTTGAAAGATCCGTTAGCATAAAACTTAAATCTTCAGGACGTATATAGTAATGAAACAAAGTACATATCAGCTAATTCTTCTACTATACAACCCCTCTTTGTATCAGAAAAGGAGCCAATTTTCAGAATATCAAATGACAAGTCTTTATATCTTCATAAGAGAACATTTCCAAGAATTCAAAATTTACCTCAGAAGGCTACGAGTTGACGATATAAGTCAAATTGGAAAGAACTCCACATAAGATGTGGCGGGACGGAAGCTCTATCAGATAGGACAGGAGAGACGACGAAGAGAGTGGGAGAGGGAATTGCAGGAAATATCTTGCAAGTACATTCGTTGAAACTTGAAACTAAACCAAACGGCGTCGTTTATGGAATGGGTTTTACCTAAATGATCACGTGCCTGGCGCACGCCTCATAGTACTTCTCTACTTCACTGAGTTCACTCAATCCCAGTTGGCCTCTAACCCTATTTAACTGAGAATCGATCACATTGAAGAGCTTTCTGGAAATGGGTAAGTCAATTGATCGTTTTCCGTTACTGGGCTGTTGTTATGGGAGAATATTATCTTTGTGTTTGTGTGTGTGTGTGTGTGTTTGTGTGTGTGTGGTGTTATAACTGTATCTGTTGTATTATTACAGAGGAAGTAGAAGAAAAAGAAGAAAGAGGGAAGGTGATGGAAGGAGTGGGATCAATAGCACTGCTTCCCTCCGGCTCTATTTCTGGACACTTCATTCAGCTTCCCGGTACTGTATGCTATGGCCTCCATGGCACTGGTACATACCTTCTGTATGTTATTTTTTGTATGTATTTATGTGCATATATATTGCAAGAATTTCTCCATGTATAGTAGCTCGCCCATTATGTATGTATGTGTTTGTTTCAATTTCTTTTGTTTTGTTATCAATTATTCTTTTAATCTTACTCTTAAAACCCCTGCCACTCTATTCGTTTATGTTTCTGTATACTGCACTGACTTTTTCTTTGAAAAGGGTATTTGCATTTTTCATAATTTTAGTCAAATATTGTATTGCGGTCATAGTTTACTGCTAACTCAAGGTACTTCTATAATGGGGATGAATGAAACTAACAAAAATATAAACGGGACAGGACGCAAAGTGGCTGTGCAAGTGCACACATATTTTTATAATTCTCTTTGGTGCAGTGTCACATATGAATTGTATATTGAGGCAATGTTCTGAGACCACAAGGTGTACTTGGGGGTATTGAGGAGCGCCTAGTGCCTAAGTGTTTTCCTAGGTGGTCTTATTTATTTATCTTTCTATCGTATATATTTGGGTATACTACATGAAATATATAGTAATAACATAAAGATTCTAAATTTAACATGAAAACTTACCAAAAAACAACAAATTCATTTCAGGCATTGTAAAGCCTTCATTAAGTTGATGCGTTATAGGAGTGATTCCGCCTAGGCCCAACCTAGGCGCCCAGCAAATCTAGGCGGAGGAGCGCCTAGGCTGGGGCCTAGAAGGCTGGAACTCTGAATTGGCACATGCAGGCAAAAATGTTGTCCGAGTACAATACAATTCTGTAAAGCTTCTTTGGTTATCTGCATTCGCGCCATCCAGGCGCTGTTCTTTTCTTGTTTCTTAATATTTGTGTCAGTCATATATTAATATTTTTTTTTCCTCAATGGTAAAAGAAATAGCCTGTGAAAGGGAATGCAGCAGGGGTGAGGATTACCGGTTGATCAAGCTCACAATCACAGACTATAATGTAAAAGCTCTTCGCTACCTGGTCTTTTTCCTTATTTGGTTTGAACTTAGTGATGAAACCTTGAGTTGCCCATAATGGTTCTTGGTTCTATGTTTATAACAGAGTAGAAAAGAATGGGATGTTGTGGTGGAATGCAGAGGGCATGATGCTGCTCGATTATGTAATGTTGATCATGCGCATGGGTAAGTCATCTGTGATCTGACAATTTCTAGCCATGGTTAATTTAATTGACACTCTTTGCTGCTTTGCCTATTTTTCAAGGAAAAAAAAAATCAGCTTGTAAACAGTTGAGCTTTATATATTTAGCAGAGTTTGAATTATTATTGAATATATCAGTAGTCACATTTCTTTTGAAGATGAGTAAACTTAAGGGACTGTGATATTATGTGTGACTATCTACACATCTATATTTTTATGTCAATATTACCATGTTGTTGAATCATATGCTCCTTAGAATTCCTTGTATATCTATTTTCCTTTCTAGCATTTCTGTATTTCCTCATTCTAATACATTTCAATTGTAGACAGATGGGAGAAGGATGTTGTGGGAATGGTTGAACCAAAGCACGGAAAGAGCAAGATTTATGTATCTTTTGACTGTGAGACACTAAAGGCTGAAGAGGCAGCCGAAGACCATATCAGGAAGTTCATGCCAAAATTAGCTGGGATGGATGCTGTTGGTAAACAACCATTCTCTCTCTCTCTCTCTCTCTCTTTCTTGATAGATCTGACTCTCTCTCTCTCGTTCAGATCTATCAAGATTAGGTTGGATTTATGCCCTTGATCTCTAGTTGTATACCTTGAAAGTTACTTATCACAAGGCTCAGTCCCACTTGAAACCCCCTTAAGGTTTTTCCTCTGTCCAAACTCACAAACATAGATTTAACCAAGCATATTTTTCATTAATTCCTGATAGGGAAGCTGACTATGCAGTTAAGTAGCTTGTTTACATTTAGGTGGTTAGTATACGAGCTTTTACAATGCACACCTTCTCTAGTTCCTAACAGGAAGTTTCAATGTGCAGTTAACATCGGCCCGATGAGTATTACAGGTCTAGAGTTTGAAGCAGAAGGTGAACATGAGCATATTCAACAGAAGAATATAACCCAAAGCACACACTCTCTAGTTCCAAATGGGAAGGCTGAATGTGCACCTAACATCAGCCCTACGAGTACTATTGACTTGGAATTTGAACTTTGAAGCAGAAGCTAAACATTAGCAGAGTCAACCACGTGACTTACAGGATGGATGTCGTCAATTTTTTTTTTTTACGTAGTCTCGAATTGGTCGATGGTACCTTGAGGCTAGAATTATGAAATCAGTGTAACAATGAAAGTTTTGCACTCCGTTGTGATTCTAGATCGTATTCCTTGTTGACCAACAAAATACTTTCTGTTTCATGTTTATATTAGTATATCAGTATATTGCATTAAAGACGCAAATGCAATGTTTTAGAGAGCTGATTTTAACTGGCATTTTGAGCTATATTTTCAAGGCACCCCCAACTAGTTCGGTTATATTTTCTAGTTAGTAATTCTCTCGAACCTCATGATGAGACGAATCAAACGTTTAACATTAATGAAGAAAATGATGGGAACGAATGTGTTGAAGCAAATTTTTCTTAACGGTTAAATTCTTTGATGCTTACAAAAGGTTAAATTGAGTAATTTTTACTAGGAATGTTGAACAATGCCTAAAACTTGAAGTACTTATTCTTGGACGTGCTGTCCTTTTCCCGCATCTTCCGTTTTCTCTTCTCATTCTTAGCAACCATGTGGCTGAAATACTCTGGCTGCCTACGGAGTCTCTTGCTCCCGGGCTTCCTCAAACTTGGCAGGCAAAACATTGTCCATGTGTTCTAGATCTTGTGGGTTCAGAGACACGTCAACGCTATCCGACTGGTGACCTCTAAGCAAATCAACCCTTTTCGCAGCTGGCCTGTCTTGGGCACCACCACCGCTTATCACATAGGTATGGCTAGTTTCAATTAAGGTTCCTGGAACTAACCTTTTCTTCGTTTACTTCAAGCACTTGGTAGAGAGGCTTCTCAGGCTGCTCCTCCTCCTTCCTCTGCTTCTTCCTAAGGTTAATAACGTCATCAGCAACAGTCTTGACCTGAGTGCTAGGAAGGCTATCCACAGATTGAAAGCCATCTTCCATCAGTTCCTCATCATCCGGCTCTTTAGCTTCCTCCTCGCCCTCCTCTAATTCTTCCTCCAAATCTCCCCGATGTTTAGTTTTATCTTCTGGTTCCTCCTACTTTGGCTGTTCTGATTGCTCCCGAAACACATCTGCATACAAAGTCAAAGGGTAACTGAGTTCATCAACAGGTGGATTACCCCCGCCTCCAACATGATAACCAAATAAAGCTCCATGTAGAATATGAGCATTTAGTCCAGGAATTTTCAAGTACGGATAAGAAGGCGGGGGCCCATACCTCTGCATATTGATGAGCCATGGAGGAGAACCAACACCTTGAGGCATACCAAGAGCTTCTTTTAGTTCCTTGATAACATTCCCGGCTTCATCTCCCTCATTAGCTTTACCTCAAACTCTTTCCTTCACGATACAGTTTACCATGTGTTGTCAACTTAGGGTTAGTCTGGTATTTGAAGAATGCATCATGGAGAGCCCGATAATCAATCTCCATACTACCCATCTTTGGCTGCATCCTCTTGCGTTGTTTATGCTTAAGTTTCTTGTCGTCCTCCTTTTCAGCATAGGCTTGTATAATTTTATCAATGCCTGTCGCAGCAATGAAGTGAGGAAGTTGAAAGGGCCGCTTCTCAATTCCACCCTTCCCCCGCAAATAATCCCTTTTTTGACACCAATGTCTTGGTACGGGGACAATATTTCGATACGATTTCAGAAACACCACCAGCTTAGGGTCTGCCGAGGTGGCATCCCACACCTCCACCACATCAGGTCTGGAAACCATCAGTTTCAGATTTGCAATTTTCATCTGACGCCCAAGCTTTTTCTTTTTATTAGATATCCCTCCCTTCTCCTTTTGCACAGCATCCTGCTCTTCCTCTTCTTCTTCCTTAGTCGTCGTAGCACTCTCAACCGTATTTTCATACTCATCCTCCTCCAACGATGTTGAGAGTTGAATGAAAATGAACTTTTCCGAGGCCTTTTTCGTCAATTCCTCGTCCAATAGTTCCTCTAGTTGCTATGTATTCTACTTCAATTTGACCAAACTTCATCTGCTGACCGTCAACAGCTGCGGCATTGCTTTCTCCTGCTGAAACATGAGCTGCCCTGGCCTTCTGCTTCCGCCACTTCCCTCGCTCTAGCGATTTCTTTGCCGCCCTGTTAGTTTAAGGTTTTTACGGGGCCTTTTTCGAGTTCTGCTCTCATGTTTCTTACACAGAGTAAACTTCCATATGCAATGTACCTCTAAACCCCCTAGTGTATTATTATTACCCACCAGTACTAAACAAAAATTCTATTCATAGAAACATCATATTTCTTTTCTTAGTAGGCTTAGGATTCTTTCAGTATACACTAACACTTATTTCTATTATGATTTGACTTTAGTTCTTTATGAATTGTCATAAAACTCAACTTTTTATAAATAGGATTTGGAAAATATCTTTACAATTCCTCAAAACAGGAAAGGATGTCCCAAAAAAGCACATACAAACCTTACTTGTAGAAGAAAAAGAAAAAAAAATTACAAACCTGAAATGTGTTGTCATTGATGATTATTTTTAGAAGATATAGGTAAACCAATGATTTTATCATAAAACCAAATGTATGAAATATTACAGATCCAACCTGCATTTTGAATTCAAATACACAGAAAAATGTACAAAGGATTACCTGTTTCAAAGTAATAATTTTTTAAGTGAACAGTGTCAAAACAAATTGGTTAGTTGAATCTTCTTAATTAAAGTTGGAGAAAGAATCCATCATATGTCTATCTTTCCCAAATCTAGCACTAGACAAACAAATGAAGACTTGAAATGTTACCTATCCAATATTTAGAAGTACTGTCTTAGATATATATTACAAATTTACAATACATATAATGCATCAGAGGACAACATTAACTTGAACATCAAATAGACATTAAGCTCCAAGTACAATGTCTGTCGGTGGCGGAGGCAAATGGATATTTTTGTCTATGTTGCTTATCAAACAGAAAAATATACCATGATATTTATGTTTTTACAGTTGCGATATACCACCTCGTTTCCTCATTTAGAGTTCCATTTTTGACTTCTAAAGTGAATTCATGAAACCCTAAAATTTAAATTGTAATGAATTCAATTGATCTTTATCCATACAATCCTGATTATAGTAAACTATCAAACACATAAAATTAATTATAATATAGTACTACTTGTTATTTTCATAAATGAGACATATTCATTGCAATTTTCAATTTTAGAATTTTTCGAACTGACTTGAAAAGGTCAACATGGGACTCTTGGAACTCATGGAGTAATTATTTCCATTGGGAAAACAGTTTGATCATATTATTACTGGTCACCAGATTGGCCAAAAGACCCAAAACTACAAATTCCATAAAGAATTTATTTTTGCCAAAGTTCAAAATGCATATACCTATCCAACAAGATATCCACGTTCCATCAAACTATCACTCCAATTCGGAACCAGCTTCTTCAGAATCAGACAAGGACAAGAGGGTGCAAATTCCAAGAACATGTCCATTTAGACACACATAATACTCGATGCAATCTTCATAAGCACCTACCCTGCAGCTAGCACTTTGTGGTATCATCTTCGCTTGCAGCATGTTCCACAGCTTTGCCTTGCAATATGGGCACACTTCTTTAGGATGAAATTCAGCCCCTCTTCTAATCAACATTTTTCGAACCTTTGACACTGTAAAGGACTTGAAAATACCCCTAAAAAATCCCACATCTCCCTCCTCCCCTTGGTCAAGATGTTCACAAGGGTCAGAAACATATAAAACATCTGATCTGCATTGAGGTAAAAGAAAGCTTTTCCCTGAGGTCCGAGAGAAGCGGGTCCTATAAACAAAGTGGCCCGGAATTTGAACGCTGTTGAATAAGCCATCCTTCGTACATCCTGAACAATATATAAGAAGCTTCCCTAGTGCCCTCCAGTTTCCATCAACACTGTGGCTTCCACTAGATTGTAGATCGAGCATCATTTTTGGAGCTCTTGTTTTACAAAATTCCTTCCAGAGTACTCTTTTAGCAAGATCATCAAACCATTTGCACACGCAAGAAAGACTTGCAATTATCTTGGGGTTCCAGTTCAGATGCTGAAGAAGTAGGAAAATAACTTCTTCACTTAGATGTCCTTTTGTGCATACACAGCTTGCAGAGTGTATGCAACGATAAACCTTCATTATTGTCATGGTCCACCTAGTAATAACAGAATACTTACATAAATATCTTGCTCGTGTGTGTGTGTGTGTGAGTGAGTGAGAGAGAGAGAGAGAGAGAAGTTTTTAAAACGAAAGAACATAAAACAACGAGGACCTCTAAATCTGCAGTGCATAACAAGTAGGTTACAAGAATCTTCTCCTACCAAATGATACAACATGTGGTAATATTTGTGGATGAGCTAAGAATGGTCCTCAAATTTGATGTTTGATGTATCAGGGTTGTATTCCATGTTTACCAAGAGTTATGTTCACTTCTTCATCAACTATAATTGATTGTTAAAAGTGAACTTATAAATTGAAAACAATTTGTTTGAAGTATTGTTATTTTTCGAAAGATTGATTTTTTTATTTTTATTTTTTTGCTTTGTTTTCACAATTGATGCTAAATAACACTGAAGGAGCTCAGTTTTGCAATGCATGTGAAGTCCTTCAAAACCTCAGATCCATAAGAAACTCGGACATTAAAATGACCCCGTTTCAGGAAAACGGACACTTGCAATATCAATTCATTTCTTATCAAACACGAGTAGGAATTCATGAGTCAACAGAATCAGCAGTTACCATAAAATTAAAAACTTATTCAAAACCAAAATCAACCATAGACCCTTCCAATGTTCCAAAATCTACACAATAATTAATCCAAAACAACTTCCACCAGAAAAACATTTTAAAAAACCAAGAAAATCAAGAGCAAACAACACAGCTCAATTCCAATATAAGCGTGCTAAAATGTACTGGATCGCAATAAACACCATATACCTCTGTTAATAAACAGTTCCTTTCCAGCATCACCTCTAGATTATCATCAGCCACACAGGCCCCCAAATGAACAACACACACCAAGATTAGGGTTCTACATGCAGCGAAAAGGGCAAATTGAACCTGCTGAAACTGCGAATTCACCAAGAAATTTGCAAGAACCTTCAATATAGTAGGGTTCGTTTCGTAAATCGATTGCCGAAATGAGCTTGCAGAATGAGAGTGAAGAAGAAAGATGGCTTACGGGTTACATATAATATAGCAGGAGAAATTAAAAATATAATATATCTAAGAGTGCAGTTCTGTTCAAGTGATCAAATGACACACAAAGACAGATCGGTAAGTAAACTACAAAGCATGCGTGCACCGGTGTATGGGAACATCTGATTGTTAGGTGTCATTCAATGAATGGCATGTCATTTTCTAGAGAGACAGTTGTGTAGGCAAAGAATGCAGCATCCACTTGTCTTGTCTTCTACTGTACAAACTCACGTGCTCTGTCAAAAAAAAAAGAATGAAGTTCATTATTTTTTGAATGGAGGAAATAGTTGACACTTATTGACAACTCTTGGAATCTTACCTGTTACTTAAAAATAGTCTTATTTGTTAAAAAAAAAAATTAATTTTTTTTTATGTAAATCATACATTTGTAGAAATTAAATATACATATATTTTTTATATTTTTATTTTAAATATTAAACAATTAACTTAATAATAATGACATAATTACTATGAGCCGTCTCACTTGCGAACTTATATGACTGTAATTCCTTCTTAAGTTATGGTAACTAGCATTTCGTGGAGTAACTCGCATTTGGTGTTTTACTAAAATGATCATAGTATTAAGGCATTTTCTGACCACCAACAAGAATTATTCCCACAGTAACCGTAGCTTCCGACATGGAAACATAAGAAGAAATACAACCCAATTCTACTACAAAATTAAAGAGCTCACGTCATATCCATAGCCATGGCAGAATCTCTGCAATCAGTACTATAAAATATGTTCATACAACATACTCTACATATTTCATCTCAGCATTTCCAGCATGTTTCTGGAACCCATTTCAACTCCCACAAGAATATCGATCATGAGGGAAAATAAAAGCAAAAAACAGGACTACTCTCCAACACAACTCTATTTTCTTAATATTTTTTCTCCAACTCGAGGAAAAAAACTCATAGCACATCAGTTACATTCATTATACACTTCAAAACCCATTATTAGAAAATCCAAAAAAAAAAGATACAAAAAGAGAAAGAACCAGGAAGTTACATACCCTCTAAGAAAATGGGGTATGAAGCATGTCAGAAAAACAGAACAAGAATAAAGAAGCAAACGCTGCATGCTATAAAGAAATGGGTACGATGCAACGTCAGAAACATTCGCACGGAAATCTGCACTAAATCCAAGCATCCAAATTTCTAAAAAGTCCAAAATCATAAAATTTTGTTAATTTTCTTAGTATTTATTTATAAACCGAAGGCTTGTGAAGAGAACCACCCTAATCGAAATCAAGAACCAGCTTGTGTAGAAGAAGGTTTACTCTCTTGGAGGGAAATCACTGTTTCGAAAGCACCCACCAAAGCCTTGACCTTACTCTTCCTACTTTCCACAAGCTTACTGGCTGTTTCTTCAATCACATTATTAAACAAACCCTGAGCATCTTTCTTCCCCTGCTGCATATCCTGATGCCTTAAAACAACTTTTTCAGAGCTGAGGCCAGCTTCATTTGCATCATCAAGTTCTCTTTTCTTGAAAGTTCTCCTTCTAGCATAGCTCTTGCTGTCATTGTCGTCACCCAGCACTCTTCCCCGCCTAAACTTGAGTCTCCTTGGAACCTTATCCTCACTCTGAAGGTCAACTATTTTGCCCCTCCTGAACTTTGACTTTGCCAGCTCACTATCTTCATCTTCAGAAGGAATCACTCCGCCCTTTCCTGGAATGCTGTTCTGATTTCC
This sequence comes from Pittosporum tobira, assembly GCA_032359685.1. Taxonomy (NCBI): domain Eukaryota; kingdom Viridiplantae; phylum Streptophyta; class Magnoliopsida; order Apiales; family Pittosporaceae; genus Pittosporum; species Pittosporum tobira. The sequence goes on along the minus strand of JAUMHB010028701.1, from coordinate 9,548 downwards.
TTTCGATGCATCAAATTCATCGATGTTTACAAATTCATCATATTCAGAAATGAATTCATCTTCTTCACTTTCAGTGTCTTCATACCCCTCCACATCTTCTCTATCAGTATATTCTGACTCCCCTAAATCTTCTTCAACAGTATTTTTGCACTCCTCTAAATCTTCTCCGTCCATATCTTCAGGCTCCTCCACATCATCTCCACGAGATGAAAAAATCTGAGAGTCTCGTTCCAAAAACGACTTGGGTGGAGATGGTAAAATTTGAATAATATCATCACCTTGAACAGATTCTGAGATGATGTTCCCAGTTTCTTCATCGACAGCATGCACATTTTTCTCTTGGTCCCGGTCGTTGTCCTGTTCTAGATCTTCTCTATCAGTATCTTCAGACTTCTCCACATCATCTCCACGAGATGAAAAAATCTGAGAGTCTCGTTCAGATAACGACTCGGGTGATTGCAAAATTGGAGATGGTAAAATTTGAATAATATCATCACTTTGAACGGATTCTGAGATGATGTTCTTAGTTTCTTCCTCAACAGTATGCAAGTTTTTCTCTTGGTCCTTGTCGTTGTCCTGTTCTAGATCTTCTCCATCAGTATCTTCAGGCTCCTCCGCATCATCTCCACAAGATGAAAAAATCTGAGAGTCTCGTCCGAATAACGATTTCGGGGATTGCAAAAGTGGAGATGGTAAAATTTGAATAATATCATCGCTTTGAACGGATTCTGAGATGATGTTCTCGGTATCTTCCTCAACAGCATGCAAGTTTTTCTCCTGGCCCTTGTCCTGTTTCTTGGATTCATCTTTCCATGTTATGCACTCATCCTTTAAAGGAGATGGAGAAATTTGACTAATACCATCATTTTGAACAGATTCCAAAAAATTGTCCTCAGCTTTTACCTCAACAGTGTGCACGGTTTTCTCCTCGACCATGTCAGTATCCGGTTTATTGAATTCAGCTTTCGGTGTTCTTTGTTGATCCTTTAGAGACAACTTGGGTTTTAGGCTGCTGTGTTTTCTTGCAACTTTACTGACACAAATTTTGCGTGACACCAAATCAATTGGGGGTGCCACTACTTTCTTTATGGCTGTTTTAGATGTTCCGGTTGTTTTGACAGGCTTAATGGCAGTTTTTCTCATGCCACTGGAACCCACTGAAGCATTAGAGGAAGAAGACGGCCTTATCATCTCAGGTTTTGATTTCAGCACTGGAGAACGTTTTGGAGAGGATGTCATCTTCGTCTCATTGTCTTTCATTATCTTGGTATCTGATGCATTTTGCTTCAAAGAATCTTCAACTTTCTTGGACGGCAACAAGATTTCTCGCTTTATGATTTCAGGGGGCTCAGGTGAATGAGTTAAATCAGGGGAAGGCTTGAGCTTGACCACCAATGCTTTCTTTCTCTCAGCCAGAACTACATTTACTATATTCTGCTCCGATGGATGGATTTTTAAATCAAGAGAAGGCTTGAGCTTGACGGCTGATGTTTCCTTTTTCACTGCTACAACTTCATATCCTTTATTATTTTGCTTGTCAGAAAGGGGTGTCATTCTTTTCGTTATGGGATTCCGTGCCTTCACTGCAAACGAGTGTTCCCTGCCATACTTACAGAAGTCATGGCAAGAACCAGTTGAAGCTCTAAGATAGTTTGGAGTACTCGATTTTCTTTTCATAATACCTGCAAAATGGGATGTAGCAACTAAAGCTCCACAATAATTAAGAAGATTATCTGATCCCCTAGATGGAACACTTGGTTTACCTGTTGACTTTCTTCTTGGACTTCCATTATCTGGCCCAGCTGTTTCTGGGGTGGACATCTCAATACTCTCCTCAGCCATTAAAAAGGAATAGAGAAACTGCAAGGATGATGGAAATCCAAAATCCAAAAAATTAAACAAAATAATTTGTATTATAGGCAGTGACAAGTAAAAGCAAACCAAAATCCAGAACACAAAAGAAAAAAGTGATACCTTTACAAACTTCCCCAACTGTGACAACTAGAATTTATATTTTACATAAAAAAGGTCATAAATCCAACTAGATTTTCAGAATTTCAACATGGATGACAAGTTTTCCTCTCTTTTCCATCTTGCAAAGTCAAAATTACATTAGCCCTTTCCATTTCGAAGAAGGAAAGAGGAGGGGGAGGGTGGCTACACATACATGAACTGGTGAACCATAACCCTATTTGATCAAACACATGCACCCACTTTTGTTTCTGTGCTGTGTTTCAATCAGTGAGGAGAGAGAGAGAGAGAGAGTACACGAATATATCCATGAATAGAAACATAGACATTAGTACACTTCCTCAATATCTTGAAAGATAAAAATGATTAAGAGAACTATTGTACTTGTCCATTGTAACTCCCCAACAGAAAAACCTCAACATTACATGTATAAAGACCAATAATCTATTTGATGTTTGAACAAAGTGGTTGATCAGGAATTAAGAATTCCATCACAAGGTCTATACATATAAAAACACATAACAGGAAGGAAAAAAGGAACTACTGCAAAAAGGTAAGATTTATTTATCCTTAAAAGTACTTTCGGCAAAATCAAAAAGAAACTAGAAACGGAAGAACCTCAGAAAAGCATACTCTCGTGATTTGGCTTCCAATATCAGTAAAACAGAAGTATTCAAGACCTAAAAATTGACATCACTTGATCTCTTTCGATACAAACATCACAGAAGTACCGCATTACAATCCCAACACCATAATCAATTCCACGAGACCGAAACCCAATTTACATACAATTACATAACACAGAATACAAAATCTTACCTTATTTATGAATAGGCACTATGAATCCTTTACAACACAGCCACAAAAGAGAACCCTAAATTATGCAAATAAATCAAAACCAAGAATTAAACTCATGAAGAAGTATCGATTAGAGCAAAACCCGTGATCGAGATCCAAAATTTCAATAAACCCATTTTCGAATACTGAAAAATGTAAAGAACCCATGTCCTAAATAATGAAGGGGAAAGAGGATTGGGCAAATATCCATTAAATAAACTGAAACCGAAAGAAACTTACCTTGTTCTTCTTCCTTTGTCGTATAACAGCTTAACCAGAAAGCGAAGTAAGAAAGGTAACGGAATGAAAGAGGCTAACTGCTCGAATAAGAAGAAGAACCCTACCGTTTTTGATCTCTATCTTTTGCTTCAAGAGATCGTGCAAGCAACCTCTATATTTTAGTGTTGTTTGCTTTTGGGGGTTTGTGAGGGGCTTTTCGCATGAGACTGCGCGTTTCTTTCAGAATATTGTCTTTTTTTCGTGTTCTGTTCCGTTTTTGTTTTTGGGGGGTTGAGGGGGTGGGTGTCAGAGATAGAAAGGGCCGGGGGAAAATCATTATAGTGACAATTTTGGACCCAACCTATATTATTACTTTTCCCGTTTTACCAACTCTAATAGCATAGAACACACGATTTAATAAAATTATTTTATTTTGTTTAGATA